>JAUOBV010000008.1:4237311-4250604 GCA_032360425.1 Rubia occidens
ACCCTAGAGAATATCGGATTCTCTCCTCTATAAATACACAGGTTTGGTACACCTTTCATTCATTCATGATTACTCTGTGAAAAAAGCTTATACTAACTTAAGCATCGAAGTATTTACCCCCCGGACACCAGGGGCTTTCGTCTTGCAGATCGGACGCGATTCTGGGATCACGACGAGAGATCTACTTTGGTGAGTATTCAGCATCATCAATTTCCATTCAAATAATTAGTGATAAACATTCCTAAATTATCTCCTTAAAATGTGGACAATAGATAACTATCTTATTAATACTATTTTTGTTGGGGATATAGTAAATATTGTGTCCCTAGGACATGATATACGAATTGAGTTCATATTATTAAATAGTATGGAATTCAGGATAGCACAAGCACAATTTTATCACTCCCCTTGTCACAACATAAACTGCAGAGAGAGCCCAAAATTCCAAACCCTGCAAAATGAATTCTTTGCCCTTCTACCATCTCCCTAACAACAACCTCCGACCACCCACCACCAGCCACGCAGCATCCCAACACCACAAACCCCCACCAACAACTCAATTGATGCTTTAATTTATAACATTGAAGACAAATTCACACAAAAAAAAACTAAATAACCCATTTTACCCATTAAAAATCATCAATAAATTTTGCAACCCTCACAGTCGATCCCTTAGCCCTCATCGTCGTTCTCACAGTCCTTCTTTTCATCCCCGTAGTTCAGGCCATTATCTCGTATTCCTTGTCATTATCGTCTCCGTATTCCTCGTCATCGTCACTCCTATCATTGCACCTTTTCTTCACCGTGTCTTCCCGTCAATTTAACATATCTTTTAATAACGGCGGTGGTGGATGTGGAATTAAGGGAATGGCTGTGGTTATGGATGGCATATGAGAAAGTGGTGGATGGCGCTTTAGCTGTGGTGGAGCAGGTGGGCGTGGAAAACAATGATTTTGGAGCTTTAGGATTGTGTTGGGACTGAGTGATAGAGTGGATAAAATTAGATTTAGGGTTTCTGTTTATTTGGGCCATTAGAGTCTAAAATGGGAGAGGATTTATAAATTTTAATTTAAAATATTGACAATATTATCTTTCTACTATCATCATTTAATACTTTCTTTGGTCTTTGAACAGTGACCCATTTTTAATTTTTTTCAAGTTATGTTTGATCATCTATAACCTTAGTTCCATACAATAACAAACTGTACATTTTACTTTCCAGAAACTACACGTTATAGAGAATTCAAAAACATCTCACATGATGTCCGTTACTGTTTAAGGGTTAAGCATGCCTTGAAATTTTTTACAACCAAACAAAATCATTGTTTAAAAAATGGAGGTAGTATTTTCAACTTCGGAAAGTATGCAGGTGAGATAAATAAAAAAAAGAAAGCGTGGAGTTTAAACTTGAGCAAAGGAATTATAGAAATTTCCTAAATTTGGTGACAAAGCCCACAAGGTCCAAGCCCAACAGTGCCCCTAGCGTGACTATAAATACTCCTGAAACTGCATCTGTTCACAATAGGTCTCTCACTCACATATTTGCTCCCCTCCGTCTCCTTGAGGGTTTACACCTAGGGTTTTAAGCTTTTAACACACCACCATGAATCCCTTGGATCTCTCTAAGAAACGCAAAGCAGACGAGAACGGCGGCGCATACCCCACGCCTCCGTCTCTTTCCGTCACTGGCGACCCCAATTCCATCCTCCCGCCGCAGTTCCCCGGCCACCTCAGTCCGGAAGACATCGCCAAGATCCTCGACCCGTTCACTAAAGAGCAACTACTGCCAATCCTTCGCGCAGCCATCCTCCGCCACCCCGACGTCCTTGAAGCCGTGCGCTCTGTCGCTGACTCTGACCCGTCGCAGCGGAAGCTCTTCGTCCGCGGCCTCGGCTGGGAGACAAACACGGAGAAGCTCCGGTCGGTGTTCTCCGCGTACGGTGAGCTCGAGGAAGCCATTGTCATCAACGACAAGACCACGGGGAAGTCTAAGGGGTACGGGTTCGTGACGTTCAAGCACATTGACGGCGCGATCTTGGCCTTGAAGGAGCCGAACAAAAAGATCGATGGGAGGATTACCGTTACGCAGCTTGCTGCAGCGGGAAATTCGGGGAATTCACAGTCTACCGAAGTCGCCACCAGGAAGATTTATGTGGGGAACATTCCGTTTGAGATTACTTCCGAGAGGCTGCTGAGTCACTTCTCTATGTACGGTGATATCGAGGAGGGGCCGCTAGGGTTTGATAAGCAGGCAGGGAAGGCGAAAGGGTTTGCTTTTTTTGTTTATAAGACAGAAGAAGGTGCTAGGAACTCGCTTGTTGATCCCATGAAGACGATTGATGGACACCAGGTTGTTTGTAAGTTGGCTACTGATAATAAGAAGATGAAGCAGCAGCCCCAGAATGCAGGTCCCGCGGGAATGCCAAATGTGGGTCCGGGAGGTATGCAGGGTGATGGTGGTTATGGAGGAGGGGGATATGGTGGAGGTGGTTATGGATATTCGGGGCCGGGAGTGCAGCAGCATCAGCCTCCCCAGGCTCAGCAGGGGATGATTCAGCCTCCACAATTGAGTTCTGGTGTTGGTGGACATGGTGGTTATGGGCAGGGAAGCTATGGCCAGCACTACGGTGGGGGTAGTGTTGGAGAATATGGTACTGGCGGTCCGAATATGTATAGGATGCCCCCGAGTTCCATGGGCGCGCAGGCTCCTGGAGGGTTCCCTGATGGTGGAAACTATGGGCTGTCATCAGCTTATCCTTCACAGCCAAATCAGCCAGGAACAGGGCCCAGGGTTCCGCCTGGTGGGATGTATCAGGGCATGCCACCGTATTACGGAGGTAACTGATTTTGAGTTCTTGGTGGATTGCATTATGGTCTATGTGTTTTTAATGTGATGTTTTGAAGCTTTGTTTTGTGGTTTTCTCCGTTGTGTCAACTCTATATTTGGGTTGCCTGCTATATATCAAAGTTGTGGGTGTATACTTGCTTTTAAACATCCTAGTATGTTCTACTTCATCTGAAATCGTAGAAAATTGAAAATTTTAGTGAAACTAGCTAATTTTCTTTGCCTATGTAATCAAATGGTAGGCTAAGGCTTTCGGTAGACAATGTTGATTTACTGTTTTGGCTTGTGAAGTAAAGGTTGCCATTGCTTCAGTTGAATTTTGTCAGTGGCTGGTTATAGACTTAGTTATGGTGGATCTTACTTGGTGAAAGCTTTTTATGGTCACAAATATAATTTTTCTCCTTTAGTGGTGTTTATTTGTACATTCTTCCTCTTATATTGGAGATATTACTGTGTCCATTCTTGTTAATTTCTTGGTCCTGTTTATCATTTGTAATTTATTTGTCAAGATTCAGTTATGCTTACAAAATTTTCCTAATTATATGTTTTGAATTCTATTGATGGATTAAGTTGTACTTGGGTATCTGCTCAGGTGTTTGAGAGCTTGGAGCAAATGCTTTATGTGGTTGTGGTGATTTCAGTGATTGCAGACAATGCCATCTTTCGTTGATTAATGGACTGCTATACATCTGTTGCTGCTTCACTCTATCTTCTCCTTGTGGATTTGTGGCCATTACTTGATAATTGTTAGAGATAGGGTAGTAGGTTTACTTGGAGTAATTTGCTGTATTGTGTGGCCTATACATTATCAGATGGTTGTTTTGCAACTTTTGTTCCCTACTGTAATTTCAGTGGCTGCTGACAGTTGTAGTGCCTATGTCCTTTCTAAGTTAAATAGCTGAAGTTGTTGGGGGGTAGTTGTTGCTTCTCTCAGTTTGTTATCTGGTTAAGCTATTTAGCTTGTGGTTATTGTTCTGGTAGATTATTTGGTTTTTTATTTTTGAAAGTTTCCTGTTATTCGTATGAATTCAAAAATGTTTGTTGGCCTCTATCTATTTACGCTAGTTTATTTGTTTTTCTTGTAATCCTTGATAATGAATTAAGGTGTTCTGTTGCAAAAATCTGTTCTTGCTGAATGCCAGTTTTGTTTGTCTGTGCATCTACAACATTTTCCATTTTCAAGAAACTCAGCTTAATATTGTCGCAAGTTTTTCAATTGTCAATCATAGGCTTATGGGTGTGTTTGGCAGTACTTATAGTACTTTGCTTATAAGCTAAGCCCATTTTTAGTGTTTAGTAAACTCCTAAATATCTGCTTATTTTAAAATCAGAAGTGAAAATCAGAAGTGATTTTGGGGGAAAAGTAGAAGTTTGTCTCCCCCGCCCCGCTTTTAAAATAAGCTAGCTCCACCAAACATACCCTTTGTTCTTTGCCTTTAAGCCCGACTTCTTCAAAGTGTCAAATCAAAGTCATATAATCATGATGCAGTGAGTTTCACTATGTCTGCTTGCTTAGCAATTATGTTCAATGTGCTTTTAATGTTGTGTTGCCCCTGATACTGTAAATGAGGTGTAACTTGCCTGAACACTCTTTCACTGCCACCCTGTTGAAGTTTGCTGTTCCTTCTTGCATCTCATCAGTCTCTTTTCCTCACCCCATGGAGATCAATAATTACTTCAATGTCCTTGTTTTTCTATATCTCACTTTTCATCACTTCCAGTGCCGGATTTACCTCCTTTTCTTTCATCTTGCAAGAATAAATAAATTAATGTTCTCATTTTCACCAGTCACTGTGCCACCCTCTACTTCGAACTTCAGACTCTTGGGATGTGATATTACCAACTTACCTTCGTTAGGTGATGGTCTTTTTGAGAAGTGCAAGACATGGATTAAACCTTCCTGTCAATGTTTTCCTTGTTCAATAATTTCTGTAATGTTCTCATCCCCCAAGGTGTCATGTGATGGTTTTAGATTTTAGAGAGAATTTTGTTACTTACTCCCTCATTTGAGCCATTAATGCACAGAATCCAGATGGAGGCATTCTTAGTAAGATTTTGCATTAGCTTGCCTTGAAAGTATTTCAAGATTTTGCATCTGCATTAGCTTGCAGATGGTATTCAATCTTACTTCGATTCCACGCTGCAGAAGTCTTAAGTGTACATGAAGTGTTCACACTGTTAAGGCAAGGCTACTTGGCATAGGCCTCAGCTTTTAGACTGCAAAATAAATTTATAATTTGTAATACTCATTAACTCTGAAAAAATACTTCTGAGTTAGTGGCACACTTGGCAAACAACAAATATTACAATGGCATATTAATGTTCAGAAACATTACAACTCTACTTCTCTTCATCATTTCTGAACTCTGATGTTTATTAACTCCGTCCTCCAATTTAAACTTGGGAATGGATACAAGATGGTTGGGAGTATATATGTTGCTTTGGAAATACTACTAAACTCAGAATGATACTTATTCTAATCCAGACTTCTTTGGCGTAGTGAGCTTTATTTGATTATGGAGGCTATAGCTGCAGGTACTATTGATTCAAACTGCAGTTAGAAAGAACCCAGCCTCTTGTCTCCTGAACTGAGTGTTGTGACAAGCTGTTGTTATGAAATGATATGGTAGTGATTATTGAGGACTTGTAAATTCATCACGTGGTCTTTATTCTTTTGGTCGAGACTTATAGACTGTCTTGGATTGCCCTGACAAGTGATGTTTACAATGGAGTTTGTAGCGTTCTTCAACACTCACTACCAATATATAAAATGAAGAATATCCTTTGTTGGATGTATATTGGCATGGACAATTTTGCTATTGTGCTCTCTCTAAGCTGTCTTCATCCCTGTTCTTATAATTGTGATGATATTGTGGTGTGCGTTAGGGTTTTAGGCTTGGTTTATCTTTTTACTCTTATTTGAGCAAGGTTTGAAATTTACAAGAGGATATAGCTGCTTTTTGGAATAGTTGGTCTTTGTTATACAGAAATGAAATAAAAATAGAGCGATGGTGATTACACATTTGCATCATAAATGTTTGTTATCTCTTTGTTGCTGTGTTAACTGAATTATTTAATGTTAGGCTTGCTTCCCTGCATGTTCAGAATGCTCCTTGCTTGCCCGGTGGATTATTTATGTTTCCTTCACTTTTCATATGTAGCTCATGGAGCTCGTATGTTTGGTTTTGATTGCTTGTTACTCTGGCTTTCTATCTCTGTGTTTCCTTGCTATGTATCTACATGTTTATGCTCTCTTTTTTATAACTTGGCTGTTTCATGTAACATTAGTTGATTCTACTCAGTGATCCCAATAACACATTTCTATGGTGGCTGGGTTTCTTGCTGAACCTATGTTAAGTGTCTCTCACTGTCTTCATGTGCTTTACTGCTCCTTGTGTTTTTGACTTTTGAAATCGTTAATCTTGTGAGCATATGAATGTGAGGCATTGACTCTATGTCACGATGATGTGAATCCTTTTGTTATTTTTCTTCGATTGTTTTGCTGGATTTACTGAATAAGCTCTCACTGCTTTACCTAGAACCATGGTTATATTCTTTAATTTGAAGTTGCCACTCATTTTGCAAAAGCTTCTTGTTGGTAGTGCCGAAGGCTTTTGAGGTTTCAGGGTCTTTCATGTTTTTAACGTGTTTTAAATCTTATAACCCATGGGACTGTAAGTTCTAGTGGAGCGACTGCTCAACAATCGGCTTGCTGTATTTTCCTGGCAATGTAAGGATTGTGATTTCTTCGCCACTGATAATAGTGTCGCGGTTGATCAACGTGTCTTGGTGTCATTATAAGCATTGCAGTCCAGTGACCTGTGATGGTAGCCCCCGGTTGATATTCTCTCAGTGAGAGCTTGAAGGCGGCAGGATGGGAATTTTGTGTAGAGGTATTCTGTTTATAGTTTAGGTGGGACCAATCACTACCCATATGCAGGTAGCAATTTTGGTTAGAAGAGAATTCTGAACCGTGCATGTACTGGGTATGCAAGTGTAATTTGCATCCCACCCTCGACGTGGATATTTCACATTAGTTTACTTGTTTTTTTTAATTATGTAAACTGACTAATTATTTTGAGTTATAATAATGAGCATGTCTCTCGAAAGATTTTTTTGTCTTTCCATAAGTTATAGAAAAACCAAAGTTTAAACTGTAAATTTGAAGAAATTAAAATAATTTTTTTGGGTTGTATTAATAGGGTCATAAACCTATCACTTCTAAATGTTGTATAATAAATTTTTAATATTGTAACTAAAACTGTTTACCTATATATAATTTCAATTCAGCCTGGAAAGACGGTCTTTCTCAAAACTTTGTCCATAATTAATAACATGACTTTGAAAATGAAATAAAATATCCCCGACTTGGTAATCAAATCTAATACCACCTCCGTTCAGCCTTGGTGTTTGGATTTAGGTGAATGAAATGAGCGGATAAAATTGAATTTAGAAAGGAAAAAGTAGAATGAGTGAATGAAATTAAAAAAGTTTTGCCTTGTAATAAAAGAAAATTGTGCTAAATCTACATAAAGAAAAAAGAAAATTGTGCTAAATCTACATAAAGAAAAAAGAAAAAAAAAGAGAACATCCACTGAAACAAGGAGCAAGTACGTTGAATAAATGTATTGAAGGAATTTAAGCTATTCCTTCAGTCGTCCTACATACTTGAGTGTGGGACAATTGATAGTTTGTATGTTAGAAACAAGAATGGGGATTCGAATTAAGGTATTTTTTCCGGGGATTGGAAAGAGCACGAGAAAAATTTGGAAGGACATTAAGCTATGAATGTTCACTATAATCCCTTTCAGAGAGCTGACATTGGTTGCTCCAAAGAGTTTTACGCCAAAGATGTATGCAACATTCACCTATATTGTTCACGTAGACTTGGAAAGAAAAATCAGTTTGATCTTTTGAAGTTCAATTAAGGCTGAACCTGCATCAATTCTCAGCTCTGGCATGTCAGCACAGCACCTCAAGGCCAAGTTCATTATAGATACTATGCAGCTTACCATTTTGTCTGACTTCTGGTCCTCTATGTTTACCAGATTTTGATCCATGAAATCAGTTGTTGAATTCTGCAAGCACTCCATTATCATTTCCCTCAACCCCCAACCTTCTACAAACATGCCATCAGTCGGCTTCTTTCGCGAAAATGTTTCCATCAGCAAAATACCAAAGCTATAAACATCACAGCTTGTGGAAACCAGACCTTCGGATCCATACTCTACATCGAAAAGTTACACAGATAAGAAACAACGTAGAAAAGCCGATACTAAATAGTAAAAACACAAGTAGGTACATAGGTTATGTTACCTGGTGCAGTGTAGCCAATAGTTGCGAGCGTCATGGTTTGGACCATGGTTTCATCTCCATGCAGAAGTTTCGAAATTCCAAAATCACTCACGTGTCCGATCATTTGTTCGTCGATTAGGACATTACTTGGCTTCAGATCGCAGTGGACTATCGCTGAAGTGTAGCCGTGGTGGAGATATTCCAAGGCAGAGGCTACATCTATCATTATGTTCAGCCTTTGCAGGAAATCCAGGCAATGGTTGTGAGAATACAGCCACCTTTCGAGGCTCCCATTAGGCATGTACTCCAACACTAGAGCCTTGAAGTCAAGGTTGGTGCAGCTACTGATTACTTTTAGCAGATTTCGATGACGAATGTTGCTAATGACTTCACATTCAGTTTCGAAACTTCTGAGTGCTCTTTCAAACTTCTGGTTGAAAACTTTTATGGCTAGGATTGTTCCATCTCTTAGAACAGCCTTGTAGACGCTTCCGAAACTCCCTTGCCCGAGCAAGTTGCTTTCACTGAAACCATTTGTTGCTCGTTGAATGTCATAGTATGAAACTCTTTCGAGAATCGCGAGAGGGGCTAATGCTACTTGAGCAAGAATTCTAGCCTTCTTCTGGTTTTTAATGAATAAAAACAGCACTCCACAGATAAGAATCACCAATGCAGCAGTTGCAGCCACAGCATATCCTACTATTCGCAACAATTTCCTCCTCGATCTTTTCGTAGGGGAGTTAGCAATACAAGGAGGAAAGTGCAAATCAGGAGGACCGCCACACAATGCATCATTCGACCTGAAAGATTCACTTGTGAAGTTCACAAAGGAGCCATTAGATGGAACTCTTCCTCTGAAATGATTGAATGACACATTGAAGTACTTCAAAGCTGAAAGTCTTTCCAATGCTGCTGGAATTTCCCCGGTAAGATCATTACGCGATAGATCAAATGTTTGAAGACTTAACAGCTTTGTAAATGTCTCAGGGATAGGCCCTTGCAGTTGATTGTGAGCCAAGGAAAGATTGATCAGATTCCCTAGACCTCCAATCGACGTGGGAATGTTACCCGAAAATTGATTCCCTGACAAGTCTATATAGATCACAGCATATAAACCTCCAATTGCTGGTGTTATGTTACCACTCAGAGAATTTGAGTGAGCATCCAAAACCAACAAATTTCTCAGGTTACCGATTTCATCGGGTAGGGTAGAATTTAGTTCATTGCTCTCAAGATTCAGAGATGTCAAAGATGTCAGATTCCCAAAACATTGTGGTACTGGACCATATAATTGGTTTTCACCAAAATATAGCTCTGTAAGTTGCTTCATATTGCACAAGGAATTGGGAATTAACCCTGAAATTTGGCTACCAACAAAGCTTAGTAATTGAAGGTTTGATAAGTTTTGGATTGTGGGTGGAAGTACTCCAGTGAAGTTATTGCTGTCAAGACTTAGAGTTAATAGACTGCTGAGATTCCCAATTTCATCAGGAATGGTGCCACTGATATCACAAGAATCTGCAGCTAATAACCTTAGAGATTTCGAAAAGTTGCCTATGGTAGGAGGAAGTGTGATATTTAGAGGATTGAATGAGATCATGATTACCATCAGATTTCTGCAGTTAGTCAAAGATTCAAGAAAACTTGATTCCACGGATGAATCAGTCGTTAAAAAATTGCTAAACACGACGAAATACTCGAGGAATCTCAAGTTTCCGAGTGATGTAGGAATTGGACCAGTGAAAAGGTTATCTGAAAGTTGCAATCTAGCTAATCTTGTGAGGTTTGAAATTGAGTCTGGAATGAATCCACTTAGTTTATTATCTGCGACGGATAACTGAACAAGATTTGGAAGTTGTTGGCCTATATCAAGTGGAATGCTTCCTGTAAGGTTATTAGTGAGAAATGATACCACTGACAGAGATGAGATGTTGAATATGGATGGCGGAATTGGACCACTCAAAAAATTTAAAGCGAGTTCCAAGCGTTCTAGTCTCTGAAGATTGCCGATTTTTGTTGGAATTGGACCTGTCAGAATTGAGATAGCAATAAGAGTCATTTGGATGTTCATGGTTGCGAAAAAACTTTCTTCATTGAGTGAAAATGATTACCTGAGAGTGAGCTTTCGCGAATATTCAAAGCTTCCAGATTGTAAAGGTTACCAAGCTCTGGTGGAATTTGACCTTGGAACTGGTTATTTCCACACAACAGTTGGACTAGTTGAGTCAAATTACCAATTTCGCGTGGGATTGATCCTGTAAAGTTGTTGAGCGACAATGATAGACTCTGTAGCTCTGAGCAGTTGTCGAATCTTGATTGAATCTGTCCCGAGAATTGGTTGCTAGACATATACATCCCTTGAAGATATGGAAGCTTTGAGCAAATATCCAATGGAAGATGGCCGATAAATCTGTTGTCCGTGATAGCCATGACTTGCAGTGATGAGAGGTTGAAAATGGATGAAGGCAGTGATCCCTCGAGCTGGTTCATTTGCAGATTTAAGACCGCGAGGTTGCCAATATTGCCAACAACTTCAGGAATATAGCCATTCAAGCTATTTGAAGATAAGCTTAAGAACTCCAATTTGGTGGCATTGAACAATGAGCTAGGAAGACTGCCTGAAAAGCTGTTGTTTCTCAAGTTTAAGTACTGAAGATCAGGTAAGGAGCCTAACCATGAAGGAATGTCTCCACTTATGTTGTTGACCATGAAATTAATGTAACTGAGTCTTCGCAATTGCTCCATCTCCTGCGGAAGCTGACCTTGGTAGTTGTTGTCACCAAAATTGATAGAATCGAGAAATGAAAGGTTACCGATTTGTGGAGGGATGGTGCCGCGAAGGCCAAAGGATGAGAGATCCAACGCGACAACTCTGTTGTGGAGAGAGGAGCATTGAACTCCGATCCAATTACACACCGAGGTTTCATGAGTCCAGTTAGACAAGAGATGAGTAGAGTTCGAGTCCCTCACAACATGAGATTTTAAAGCAAGAAGTGCAGATTGATCAGTTGCTATGCTTTTCTTACCAAAGGCACATGAAAATGCAAGAAAACATAGCAACAAAAGGAAGGTTTTTGTAGCCATTGGTAATTTGCCAGTTTTAGAAATTCACAAGCATGACACTGGAATTTTATAGTGAGATGCCTAACCATGCAGTATTATGAATGTCTCCTTACAATTACAAATTTGAATAAACCAGTAAGTAGTTGACGTTGACTGTAAAGTATAGATGTTGACATGGTTGATTTTTTTAAAACAAAGTCTTTTAGATGAGTAGGAGTCATGAAAAAATGTGTGGTGCAATTGACTATGCAAATGTGAACTCCCTTCAACTTATCATGCGGAGGAACAAGGAGGAGGAAGACCTCAGCTTCAAACCGAAATGAGAGGACTTTATACTTATGCGAGTCCTACTGATGTCGGCTAAAGTCTACAAGAAAAAAATCATACTCTCTCTCTACAAAGAGCATGGGCAATGTAAGGTATATGCGTGGAGGATTTATATTGAATCTTAATCATGGGATTCTATATGTGGCATTATAGCACCTAAGAGCATATACGATGGTGAAGTGGGAGAGGGAGTTTTTGTGAGTTTTGTCCCACAACGTTGAAGTTTTGACGGATGTGAAGGCAAAAATAGGGCAGGCTCGGAAGGGGAGGAGGGGAAGGGGAGGAGGGATGTGCGCACACTACAAAACTCTCTTCCAATTCATCATGCGGTGGATCCCAATGGTGAGGTGGAGATTTTAATGAGATATGTTATATACTCTAGTCCCCACATCAATGCTTTCCGTTCTATTTCCTTCCCGACCAGTTAATTCTTCATAAAATCTGATCACCTCCCTTTCTAACCCTTCCTGATAAGTGATTACAGTACCATATTCTCTTTCTATCTTCTGCATTCCCACCATTTTGTTCTTTCTTTTTACAGATGCATGGAAGTAGGCGTTGTTTCCGTCACCTAATATTAACCAGTCCACCTTTGATCTCTGTTTAGCAATTTTCTCATCTATACTATTCCACGTGTACTTTCTCAATGCAGGCTCACACTTTGGAATCTGTCTCCACTCATCCTTTGTTGAATCAAATCCAGCTGTGATTTTTCCAAATCACATTTGGCCCTTTTCAGTTTTCCTTTAATACCTCCCAGTTGCTTTTATAAATTCTCTCAAGTCAACCTATAACTACATAAATTTTTTTCTAAGCAACAAACATCGGCTTTCCATTCACAGGTTTCATCCAACTCTCCTTAATTGCTGCCATAACCTCCTCATTTTCTGCTAAATAGTTTAAAATCTAAACTGCTTTGCTTTCTAACCCTTTTCCTCAAAAAGCTTCATCCTGAATACGCCATGATCAGAAACTCCAGTTCCCACGTTTTCCACATCCCCCCTTGGAAACTTCATAAACCACTGAGTTTTTCCCAGTGCTCTATCAATTCTAGAATAGATAACACTGTCAACCTGTCTGTTAGACCAAGTAAAGAAATTTCATGAACTCTCACACTCACTCAGACCAACCCTGATCACCATCTGCTCTAGGTTCCAATATTCCCCAGTCTGACCTTCATTTCCACTAATTCTTTCATCCTTACTCAGTACATTATTAAGGTCTCCCATAAGTTAATAACGATCCACGACCCCCGTATCAGAGTTTGATATTTTCCAATATCCATTCATGATTCCTTCCTCTGTTTTAGCAAATTCCCAGCATAAACTGCTTTAGCCCAGAATATTAATTCACCATTTCTGTCACATACTTCACATATCATCATCTGATCAGTCAACTTTTTCTTTTTTACCTCAACTTTGTTTTGATCCCACTGTACCCAGATTCTACCATCAGGGTGTGCCTCATAGTTATCTTCTATCCTCCATGTACCTCCAAAACAACTTCCTTACCACCTTTGCTTTTTTTTTTTTTTAATAAATATAATTTTGTTTCTACTATCACAACAAGCCTACGAGGCGGGAGTAATCTCTTTCAGTTTTACTGAATTATTGATCTCACTTACATTCCAGGAGATTATCATGAGACATGCCCCCCACACACACACACATATATGTGTGTGTGTGTGGAGGGTTCTTTTAACACCCTTATTTTAACACCAAATCCCAACCATCCATCTAACATGATCCAATGGTTGAGATCAT
>JAUOBV010000008.1:4373543-4384376 GCA_032360425.1 Rubia occidens
ATTTACTTTTATTTATTGCAATGAGATACACATAATTATGATAACATTTTAAAATGAATATCAACATATAAATAATTACATTTTAAAATGAATATCAACATATTAATAATTACTTTTTAAAAAATTTGAATGAAATATTAGACAAATAATTAGTTTTTATTGTATTCAATATTTAACTATTTCTAACTAAATTAATTATATCACTTCATAACTCATATAGTTTTTCTTAGATGACTAAACTTTAGAATTTTAAATAAACTTTGTTTTCAATTTAAATGTAAGATACAAAATGTACATCCTAATATTTTAATTAATAATATCGAACAACGAGTGATGGTACTATGCTAGTTCCTAGTAATTAGCTAGTGAGTCCGTCTCTTGAAAGACGATATTTCTAATCATGGAACGATTAAAGTTTAAACTGTAAATTAGGGAAAATGATGATGAAATTTTCATGTTCCATTAATTGGTTCATAAACTTATAACTACTACACGTTTTATAATAATTTTAAATATTTCAACTAAAACCTTTTACATTTCTATTATTCAAAATAAAATTCATATTTTCATATGCTTCTATATATACGGTCTTTTCCAAAATTTTGCGTTAAATTTAGTGTGTTGCTAAATTGCGCCATGTATTTTATTAGCTTACGTCCTAATGCATATACGTATACGTATTATTGTTTTATCTTTATATCTTTGTTGTAGTAATTTTATTTATAAGGGAATGGAATGGGGTAAAATCTTTAGGATAGAATAGTCATTTCCTTCCTCCACAGGCATTCCCTTATCCCCTCCACCTTCGCCCACCGGACGCCTCCCACCTCCCACCACCGACCACCATCTGCCATTGACCATCGCCCACCGTAAATTTCAAGAATGTTAGTTTTGTTTTTTTATTAATGAAATTTGATTTTTTTTGCCAGACTTGTTAGATTTGATGTGTTTGTAGCCGATTTTTGAGTCGGATTTTCTTGTTTGGGTTTGGGACTAGGGAGATTGAGTAATATTTTATTGTTGTTTTTGTGTTTGGCGTTGCTGTGTTTGAATCGGAGGGGCTGGGGTGGCTGGGGAGCAGCCATGGTCTTCTCCAGCGGGAGAGGTGGGAGGGGAGGTTGGAAAAGAGAAACTGGGTGGGTGGGCTTGAGCGGCCGGGGGAGGGGGTGGGGGAAGGGGAAGGAGGACTTAGGCAACGACCGAGTGAGGGAAGGGGAGGGTGGACTTGGGTGGCGGCGGGGTTGGGAAATGGGGTAGGGGTAGGGTTAGGGTTTTAGGAGTTAGGATTAAAAATTTAATATTAACTTGAAAATTGAGTTATAATTGAAAATAAAATTTAAATAAATAGAATAATTTAAAATATAGTTCACATTAAATTAGAAAATTAATATAATATTAAAAAATTAATTTCAAATTAAATAGTATAATATTCTGAAAGTAAAACTAAAATTAAATATAAATTCTGGATTTTTAAAAAAAATAAATATAATAATTTAAAAATGTGTGGTTCACTTTAAATTATAAAATAATTATAATATTAAAAAAGTTATTTCAAATTAAATATAATAATCTGAAAATAAAACTCAAATTAAATTTCAATTTTGAAAATAAAATTTAAAATAAATAGAATATTTAAATATATAGTTCACATTAAATTATAAAATACATATAATATTTAAAATTTTATTTAGATATAAATATAATATTATGAAAATAAACTCAAATCAAATATAATATAATATTATGAAAATAACATTTAAAATAAATATAATAAATTAAATTTTGATGATTGTCATATTTAATTATTATTTATTTTGTAAATGATAGATAAATAATTATTTGTATAGAAAATATTGAATTTTTGTTAAGAATTTGTATTATTTATGACATATAAGGTGAAAATTAGTTGAAATTGTAGTTTATGTTTTATTTAAATTTATACTTTTTGCATGTGATGATACATGTACGCATACAAACTTCGGTAAAAACTAGTTTGAAATTATGTATAATAATTTTTATATAAGTTAGCATTTTATTTCTATATGTTATTATATTTTTGCTAAAATTATGTAATTATTAAAATAAAAATTTTATTTCATATATTACAGATGAGCACTGAAGTCAGGTCTATTGATAAAGTTCTATGTATACAAGAAAGGGGATCAGTGCGCGGCAAGACATGCAAGGCATAATGCGCATGTCCATGAACAGTTGCAGGAAATGGTGCAAGATCACGAGGTACCTGTTGAGTCGCGCTCCTTCCTCTAGGCCCAGTGCTGATTTGGAACAAATGCCAATCTAGAAAGGTTCGGATATCAACATTCTCACTGACGGTGGAGTGTATTCATGCTGTGAGGGAAGAAAATTGGTAATCATTGTTGTAATTTCATCTCGGGGATCAAGCTCCCGTCTATACCCCACATGATGGGTGTGGTGTAGAGCCACCACTAGACGTAGAGGGTGGGTAAGGTACATGCAATGTTCCCCTAGTGGGCTAGCTGCGATGAGTTTGTCGGTTGAGGTTGAAATTTCAGCACCCCCTGGTGGAGGAGGTAGACATAGATGTAGGATTAGAACTGGTCGATTTGCCTATTTTTCAAGTGAATTGTGCAATGTTGGTGAGGCTAGCACTGGCAGGGGTGTTAGGAACAAGAGAAAGCATGTTGCAAATGAAGCATGGCTTTTACGCAGGGCGATGGGTGGTGGCTCGCAATATGACCTTATCATACCTAGCTTAGGAGGCCATGTCGTAGTTGATGTTTGGAATGGTATGGAGTGAGGTGTGCTGAAATGCCATAGTTGCGTAACTCTTTGCACGCAACTAACCACTACACTCTCGGATTGCAGCGATATTGTTCAAGCCAGGATACATTCGACCGGGTTGTTGCACCTTCCTGCAATTAGTTAAACAAAATTTCTCGATTTTCCTCATTTCATTTTTCTACAGGAATACGTTCCTTCATTTTGCAGTTATCTTATTTCTCCGATCCTTTTCTTTTTTGAGGATTTTTATCTTTGGAACCGAGTGCCATTACACGATTCAGGCGTGTTGTGATTTAATGAGTGACTTTATTTTCAATTTGCCCTTTCGGGACTTCAATTTGAGCAGGAGCATTCTCAACTGGTATATGAGATTTCACTCTCTTTGTGTCTGTAAATGCATCAGGAAGTTGATTTGATATATCTTGCAAATGCAAAATCTTTTGGACTTTTTCATCACACTCTTTTGTATAAGGATCAAGATGCAATAATGTTGGTACAGTCCAGGTAATTTCCCTTTCCAGTTGTTTTCTTTCTCCCCCTAATGTTGTATATAGAGGAGAATTTATGGGATAATTACATAGTGTTACTCTAGGGTAAATGAATATTGATATAATTAATTGTCACAAATCTAACTTATTGCTAATGAGCATTTCATTATTCATAATCAAGATTTCAATCGAAAATTACGTGGTTAATCCACAATTCTAAACAAAACAAGGACCATACTTGAAATTAGTTAGAGATTGAGCTGACTCTGAAAAGTGAAAACTGCAAGGCCACGTTTCTTCTTTCCATCACTTAAAATCACTGACGATTAATTGCGAAAAAGGAAATCAATGATTTAATTTTGAAATTATTTCCACACGGCGATGAGCATATTTAAAGGATTTGTGGAAACCCTCAATTCCGTATTCAACTCCGATCCACCTCCAACCACCGTGGAATACTCTTCCGGCCACCGCACCTCGCCGGAGACGATGGACGGCGGCGTTGCCACTGGGAACGAGCGGATAGCGTACAAGGTGAAAGGCTTCTTCGACGCAGCCATGGAGGTGGTCGCCAAAGCCGTGAACGCCGAAGAGTGGGGATTACCGGAGGACGCCATGTCGCACTATCATAAAGCTCAGAAAATCCTCGCCGAAGCGATCGCTCTTCCGGTTCCATCTTATGTTACTTCTAGGTCTGAAATTTCCCCCCAATTCCACGCAATTGTGCCTTATTCTGTGCGTAATCTGGCTTCGTTTTTGTTGTCATTTTCAGAATATATGAATAGTTTTATAATCCCCGTCACGCTTGAAATGCAATAAAATGCATGTAAGACTCAGTAATATCTGTGAAAAATTATACTACTCCCTCGGTCCCCGCTTAAGCTGCATTGAATCTTTTCACGGCCTTCAAGAAACATGTTTGATCGTTAATATGTTTAACTACGTATAATATTGGCAAATAAAAAGTTCATATTTAGAAACTACTTATTACGGTGAATCCAACAATATGATATACGATAATATTATTGTTTATATATCTATTCAAATATGTGATCAAAGTTTAAGAGTGTTGATTGACAAATAGTAAGTGTGCAGCTTAAACTGGGATGAGACAGAGGGAGTATTTAAAATTATACACTATGAATAATATACTAATCTAACTAGATTACACTAAGTATTATTACTTTGTATGTATTAAATTTTAGAGCAAATGACTTGGGTGCCCCTTAACTATCACGATCGTCCACCTTCGGCCCTCTATTTTTTTTCCCGAACACTTTTAGCCCCTCAATGAGCAAATGAGCTGGTTTTTGGATAGTTAAGGGCCAAAAGGGCCATGACTCAGCCCTTCTGCAAGTTGAAGGGCCAATAGTGTTGGGGGAAAAATTAGAGAGCCATAGGGGGACGACCGTGATAGTTAAGGGCCAACGAAGTCATTTGCTCTAAATTTTATAGAAAGTATGACATGTAGATTAGGACAGAAGAAGTAATGACTAAACCTCAACCTCTAATGGAGGTGTAAGAAACGGTTATAACTACCAAATGAAATGTTTTACATTGTTGTTTGATAGTGAAATGGAGAAGGTGAGATCTTATCGTCAGAAGATATCGCATTGGCAAGACAACATCTCCGAGAGATTGCAGACTTTAAGTAGACGAACAGGTGCTAAGCATTTTGTTATTTTGATTAGTGTTGTGATTGCCTGTATTAATAGAGCACTCACACTGTCTTTTCCTTCTTACTGTTGCTAGTTTCAGGTGCCGTCCCCTCCGTAAAGGTATAATCACATTTACTTTTGTGGAAAGTCAAATGGCTGTTTAGCTTTCTGCTACAAATGTGTTTGTGCTTGCCTATGCATCATTGTTATTCATCCTTGTGTTTGCTCTTGCTGTCTAGAGTACCGCACCTCGCCTGCAAAATGACGCAGACGCACCTACCACTTCATATGGTAGAAAAACCGCATCACAAAGGCCTTTGAGGAGACTTGGAAGTGGATCTGCTCCAACGAATAGGGCTAGTCAAACCACGACCCCCAGAAAATCTCAGGCATCCGAGGGTGGTTATGACGACAAATTGGTTGAGATGATAAATTCTGTTATTTTGGACCGGAGCGTTTCTGTGAAATGGGAAGACATAGGTGAGTGGTCTCAATGTATATTGTGTACCTTCTTATAAATTTGAGTATCTTGTGTTCCAATGGATGTATTTATTCTGTCTTGCAGCCGGCCTTGAAAAGGCAAAACAAGCATTGACAGAGATGGTAATTCTTCCGACAAAGAGGAAGGACCTCTTTACTGGGTTGCGAAGGCCACCTAAAGGTAGGATATAAAAATAATATAAATAAATAAAATTGCTAAAACGACTACTCTTTGAAATAGCCTTGGCTTGTTTTCTTTGGTTTCCAGTGCCATTATAGATCCAGATATAATTTTTCCTTTTGTTATGCAGGTCTACTTCTCTTTGGACCACCTGGTACCGGAAAAACCATGCTTGCTAAAGCAGTTGCTTCAGAGTCACAAGCAACCTTTTTCAATATTTCAGCATCTTCATTGACATCAAAGTGGGTCTGTCTCTTTTCCTAATTCATTTCCCCCCTGGCACTCCTTCTGCATTGTTAGTCATTATTTACCTCTGATGACAGGTAGGAGAGGGTGAAAAACTTGTCCGAACTCTTTTTTCTGTTGCTATTTCTCGCCAGCCATCAGTCATATTTATGGATGAGGTGACTGAACACTATCTTACAGCAGTTGGAGTATTTTTCTGATAGTTCATATTTCATTGTTATATCTGTTGCTTGTAGTGACTAGTGAGCCAATAAATTGCTGAACTCAGGAATAAGAGAAAAATGAGTTTTATGCTGAGCTAAAGTCTGGAGGAATCACAGTTTTGATTTCCATCCCTCTTTTGTAGCGTTATAGGATCCGACATACTAAATTCAGTTACCATGTTGGCCCTGCTTTATCTGTCTCACACACCTGTTGTTGCATAAGTCTTACATGCTGCTTTTCTGCTATAGTTATTAACATTATAACATCATTATCAGATCGATAGTATTATGTCAACAAGAACGTCTAGTGAAAATGAAGCAAGCAGAAGACTGAAATCAGAGTTTTTAGTTCAATTTGATGGAGTGGCATCAAATTCCGATGATCTTGTTATTGTTATCGGTAAAATCATCTGTTAATCATGTCATTCGAAAGATTGTTTTTATTCATGCATCACCATCGCTGGTGAAATAGATTAAATGATACCTTTGACTTTTGGGATTATAAATATGGCAGGAGCTACTAACAAGCCACAGGAACTGGATGATGCAGTTCTGAGGAGGCTGGTAAGTATGTTTGTACATCAATATTCTTAGCATTTAGGAGATAAAAGCTAAAATTGGGTAAAGAAAAATTAATTATATTTCAAATTTCTAGTATATTTTGACATACACAACTTGTGAACCTTTATGTCGTGAAAATCATGTTGCCTGGCGCGGTAAATTATTTTTAAAGGATTTTGTATGTTTTATGAAGATGAGACTATTGACATAGTTATGTTCATCCAGGATCAGAAGTGACCCCTCTTGGTGAAAACAAAATTTGTTGCAAAGCCATAGTTGAAATGTAGGATTAATTGATGATGTGCTTAATCACTTGCATGTGCCAAGTGATTTACATTACATCTTATATGTAATTTGGATACAGGTGAAGAAAATATACATCCCTTTGCCAGATGCAAATGTCAGGCGGCAGCTTATAAAGCACAAGCTAAAACATGAACCAAATTCCTTGAGCGGTATGCAGATACAAGTAACATGATTGGATTAAATTATTTGATTCATAAAACATCACAAGCTGCCTTTTCTTTTTCTCCTTTTCCCTAGCTAATTATGATAAAGAAGTGTTGTGACTAACAAGGCCATTGTTATTTTTCTTCTTTCTTTGGGCTGCATATTCTAACAGATGGAGATCTGGAGAGACTCGTGAACGCCACTGATGGTATAATAATTGCTCTTTATTCTTTTGTCAGTTTTGTCTTCCCACGATTCAAGGGTGCTTCCAGCCTCATTGTTTTAGTGTTTTCTGAACTTGGGTCAGGTTGCATCTTTAGTGTTCTGATAGACTGGGTAAATATGGTGCATGTCTACAAAATAGGCCAAACTGAATTGAGAGATATAGAGGACCTGTAACTCTAAACGATTGTATGATACTTTGGCTGAAGAAAACTATGTAGAGAAACATTGAAGTTGTCAATTTTGCAAGAACTGGTAACTCATTTGAAGATTATGTTACAGGTTACTCTGGAAGTGATCTGCAGGCATTGTGTCAAGAAGCTGCATTGATGCCCATGAGGGAGCTTGGTGCAGATAAACTCCTAAAAGTGAAGAAAAATCAGGTAATAGAATTTAAAACCCACAATGTATAAGTTCAGTGATTCTAGTTAAATTCAATTCCTCATCCTAAGGTGCTCTTTCTTGGGCCAAGAACTAAATTCCGGTGTCTTTTTCTTATTTAGAGTCGGAAATCCAAATTTCTCTTCAAATGCAATCATCGAACTTATTCAAACAGTTGCTTCTATATTTGGCTGCTGAAAACTCTAGTCGATGCACCATTTAGCAGTGTGCTTCTGCTTGCAGGTTAGGCCATTGGGGTATGTAGATTTTCAGAAGGCATTGACAGTTATTAGGCCGAGCCTGCAAAAGATCAGGTGGAATGAGCTTGAACAGTGGAACAAGGAGTTTGGTGCTAACTGATTGATTGTCGAATATAAGCGAGAAGAGGCACGTATTGTTTAAATCAGATTTCTGAACTATCCTGAAGAAATGATAAAGAAATTTGTGTACAGTTAGTTATCTCAGTATTTCAATTGAGCACCCGCGGAGGCAAAACATACAACTCAACTTTCTATGCGAATTATTCATTGTACATACACGTATTGTCGTAATGAGTCGAGCAACTCGAACTTGACGTATGTTGAGCAAGTTTATGCTCGACTCAATAACATACATATGCTTAATAATATCGAGATCAGATTATTTCATTTATAAATTTTATTAGTATAACTTTTAGTTGAATTAATCCGCTTATGAACTTATCAAACTCGACTCAAACTTGCAAAATATTAACTGGCACGAGTTTGACTGAAAAGTCACTCGATGAACACACCTATCTTATTATACGAGGTGGTGAATTGTTTCAAATTTAACTAACTAGTGGGCTTAGCAAAACTGGTATCCGTCTGTTCTGGTTTAAACAATTTTCAAAGCTCCCAACGTTCCGTTTTCCCGCCCGATTCCGACGATCCACACCAGCAGACGAATGGGAGAATCTCCGCACCGCGAAATGGCGTCCCAAACAGAAATCCGATCTCAGAAACCACCGCTAAGACAAAGCACAACCACCTCCCCCACAGGCGCCGCCGTGGCGAAGAAAGAATGGTCCATCCACGACTTCGAGGTTGGAAACCCCCTCGGCAAGGTAAACAACACTCGAATTCGCACAGAATTTTCCCTTTTTTTTTGTTACTTTTGCTTTGAATTGATTGGATTAGGGTTTTTGTTAAGGAAATAGAAACCTTTCCTCGTAGGGAAAGGTTATAGATGGTAGTTACCTAATAGAATTAGTTTCCTTGTAGAATTAGTTATGGATGATAATTTCCTTATACACTTAGAATCCTATTACCGTTAGACTTTGGATTGTTGTAACTCTATATATTGTAACCATCATCATTGATGAGATGTGTCATTGATGTGATTTCAATGAACCATTAATCAAGTACTCTTATATTTTATCATGGTATCAGAGCTTAAAAATTCTGAGACCTGAATCTGCTGCTGTCTTCCTCCAGAGCCACCGCCGCCGTCAAGCCTCGCGTTACAGCACGCGCCGCCACCGTCGTCAGCTGCCCTGCTGGTTGCCATATTTACCGATCGCCGCTACCATCTCAACGGTTTCCGCGATCCGTACTACTCCGATCTACCGGCGAGTGACGTTCACCCGCCACTGCCTCTACTTTACGTGCCACTGTGCCTCTACCTACCTGATTTACCTATTTCGCAGCTGATGGTCGCCGCAGCTTCTTCTCCAGCTACTGTGAACATTTGTTGTTCGTACCTACCCAGATTCGCCGTGCGTATTTTTCATGCCTTTGATTTTCATCGATTAAAGGCAGTTTGGGAACCCCATGAAAATGGACAGTAAAAGGCATTTATTTTTCTCCTTTGATCACGGTGGTTGAACTGCCTTCCTGAGGTACCGAATTTGGAACTTATAATGGATCCTCGAGAGTCCATCAGAAGTTTCAAATCTGGAAGTGCTTGTAGGTTCCTGCATCGGTAGGCCTTTGTAACAAGTTCCAAAGTCGAACCTCATTTCTGGTCTGCTACTAGATTTTAACTCATAAGAGTGTTTTATTAATTATTTATATTCCGAATTCGGAACGATTTCTGGGTCTGTAGTTACAAAACCAGAACTCACCCATTGGCTCTATAGTAACCATTCACAAGATGTTGAGAGAGTGGTTTCACACTCTAAACTTAATCAGACAAAGAGGTATAAATTGTATATTCCCTTGATTATAACTGGGCCTAAAGAAAAGTCTCATATAACAACTCTAATTAATACAACAATCTATAGAATATGCTAACGAAGCACCATTATATAGATAGGAACATAAATCTCGTTAATTCTGTTCCACAAAATTTGTGACATGATCATACTAAGTAAAAAAATCTATAGATAGGAATAGAAATCATACAAAATCTATTCCACACATTTATATTCCAGATGCTCCTGGCCAGTGGGAAGATGATAAAATGGTGAGGATGCTAATGAGAGGCAAAGGTGTGGTTATATTAAGGAATATAAATATTACTTGTAATTGTGATTAGATTAGATTTCTTTTCCTTTTCTGTATACATCTTTTGTACCTCTATATAATGTACCCCGGATCATAAATACAACCACACATTATTCTCATTATTTTCTACATTGTATTAGAGCCTAAAACTTGAAACCCTAAAAGAAAATTTCCCCTGCTCTCGAGCTGCTGCTGCCTCAGCCTCCAGCCGCACATCTTCAAACACGCCGCCGCCTGCCAGTTGCTACTTCTCACCAACAATCACCGTTCAACGATCTCTGCCGCAACCATCCCGGTTGCTGCGATCATCCGACGTCCCTGCCAAGTTTCTTGTGCATGCCGATCACGTGCAGAGCTGACTATCACACACCTCTTGTATACAATTTGCCACCGATTTTCCCTAGTTGCTTCCGATATGATCTGATTTTCTCACTATGGAAAATCTTAATACTCAAGATGCCCGTGATTCTGTCGAACGAGTTCGCATCGCTAAGCTACACAATTTCAATGCCACCGACATTATTTCAGGTTTACTTAAACAGTTGCAATTGAAATATGACGCTGGGCCATCTATACCTACTGGTCGATCTATGAACTCGCCCTACTACCTTGGTCTTTCTAACGGTCCTGGTTTGTCAATCTTTACCGTCATACTCAAGGGTAAAGAAAATAATCTTGGATAGATTAATGCGATTTGTTATGTTATGCTTGAAAATAAGAAGATTGGTTTCATTG
>JAUOBV010000008.1:4401383-4412115 GCA_032360425.1 Rubia occidens
GGCAAATTTGACCGCGCGATGGGATCTAAGAACAGGGAAGCCATCGACGCAGCTAAAGCAGAAGCACTAGCGCCACTGGAGGCGGTAAAATGGGCAGCGGAGGCGTGCCCTGATGAAGTATGGATCATAGGCGATGCCCTAGCAATAATTTGTATGGTCCGGGGTGAAGTCGAACCAACTCTTTCTTGCGTTGATATTATTAGCCAGATTCAGCGCCTCCTTGATGAAACAGGTGTGAATTTGCCTTGTTGGATTCCTAGGGATAAGAATATTTTACCTCATTCGCTAGCTAGCTTCGCGAAGTCGAACGAGTCTCAAATGCATGTATGGGATACGCCCCCAGGATTCCTACTTTCAGACGATACTGGACGTTACCAGTAACTTGGAATGAAATCTTTATTTTCAAAAAAAATAATATATTCAATGTTTGATGTTTATATTTAGTATTTAGTATTTGATTTTTAAAAATACTAATTTAATTCTTTAATATATAATTTTTAACCTTTTTTTATTATTGATGGTTAAATAATTTAATTTAATATTTATTTTTATTTTAACTATTTAACTATTTCCGTTTGGGCAAAGTCTTGGGAAAGACCGTCTTTCCATAGGCTTATGGAAAACGGAGCTTGATTAAAAAAATAAAAGGTAAAGGGTCTTAGTTGCAATATTAAATATTTATTATGCAACGTGTAGTAGTTATAAATTTTATAACCCGATTCATGCAACCCAAATTTTTTATTTTCATTTCTTCTAATTTACACTTTAAACCTTGGTCTTTCTGTGACTTATGAAAATACCGTGTTTCAAGAGACGGACTCTAACTAATAAGATGATTTGATGTTTATTTTTATTTATTGTAATGAGGATTGAAAAACTTTTAAAATATATCCCAATATATTAATAATTATAATTTAACTTTAAAAGTAATTGAAACAATTTTTTAATAATTGATCAAACCGTGACTTTAGACTTCATTCATCTTATTTGCATATTTATTGTACAATTTCTTTATTTTAAATTTATGAGAAAATCTCATGTTAGACCTACTAATTGTTAGATCAATTTTTTTAATCAGAATCACCCTTGGGTGGGGGTGTAAATCTACCACTTACCATAAAAAAACAAAAATACTTTTCAGTCATACTCTATCTAGTCTCCTAATAATGACCCTTTTTAATAAAAAAAAGTTTCAAAGTATATTTGATTATTGAGAACTTTAATTCATACAGTTATGGGCTATACAATTATATTTTTTAGAAATTACAATTTACGGAGAATCTAAATACATCGGAGTACGTTCTTAGGGATGCTATGGCAGGGGATATCACATAATTTGCCCATGCTTTCACTTACAAAGAAACTTGTTTACATTTAGAGAAAAATATTTTTATAATCCTACCTAATTTATATAAGTGTCAATATAACTTTTTGATAATTCAAAGTAAAAATATAACCATATATAGTTGATGTAATTGTAATTTTACCCATTCCAACAAATTTTGACCGGAATTCCATAAAATACTATTTTACCCTTTTGATTTTAAAAAAAATCCTCCAAAACTTTTTTTTTCTCCTGCATTTATTTCTCCTTCATCGCCTCCTTCAGCTGCTGGAACCCTTCATCATCAATTATCACCAATCCGTCTCGCCCGCTCCAGTCACTCCATTTGAGCCCTCTGTCTGATCCCCGCCACCACCACCACCTTCCGTCGAGCCCCAACCGCATCCATTGCTCCGTCTGAGCCTCGTTACCACCACCTTCCGGCGAGCCTCAAGAAACCCATAATCGCTAGTACCATCTCTGCCAATTTCATCATAATTCATGAAACCCATAATGGAGAAGCAGGAAGGCGGTGGCGGCGAAAGCACACAAGGAAGAACAAAGAGAAGAAGAGGCAAAGAAAAACAAAACAAACTAGAAAATCAAGATTGGCGGATTGAGCATCAAATGTGCGCGTGTGGGAGGAGGCAGGGCTGGCTGGAGGGGGCCGTGGTGTGGTGGCGGCAAGCTGGCTGTGGTGTGGTGGTACGAGGGCAAAATTATCCTAACAATTTTAGGTTTAGGGCAAAGGGCATTTTAGTCATTGTATACGTGGTCGACGTCAGTCAATGCTGGAAATTATGTCTTAGCGTTATACTGGCACTTTCGTCATCTAGTTAGGGTTATTTTTTTACTAAAAATTATCTTAACGTTATATAGGTACTTATTTAAGTAGGTAGGGTTATATTGATATATATCCCTTTTATTTAAAACTACCGGTCCACCACCGAGCCGATTCTCCGCCCAGTCCCTCAATTGTAAAAATTCAACAACGATGGCCACAGCGGCTCCGTCGCCTTCCTCCGCTTCCACCGCCGCCGCCATCAAAATTCATCAATCCGAAGACAAACGCCAACGTTCAATCTTCGAAGTTCCTCGCGACTTCTTCGATTCCTGCCGCCTCCTTCAATCCCCATCGTCTTCAGCCATCCCAATCCAATCCCTCAATGACGCCATCATCCCTGCCACTGAACATCCCGAGATTCATCCGAGCGATAACAACGTCGCCGCTTTGCAGCGGTGGGCTTGCAGTACATGTGACGCCGAGTTCGAGTCGCTTCAAGAACAGCGCTCTCACTTTAGTTCCGACTTCCACCGCCTCCATGTAATTCCTTTTCTCATCATTAAATTTAACTGCGTTAAACGTCTCATATATGGTAGTTCGATGAATTTTTCGCAGTGAAATTTTCTATGAATACAGTCGGTGAAAGATGCTGTAGTTTTTACTCCTGAGCTTATGATATCAGGTAAAGTTGTGTTTTGCTGGAAAGCGCGCGGTGAAGGAGGAGGACTTTGATGAGACAACACTGGACTCTTTATGCAAGGATTTTGATGTCTCAAGCATCTCGGGGTCAGAGGATGAGGATGAGAATGAGGCTGGTTCTTCACGTAGCATTACGAACATCAGATTAGGGGGAAGTATCAGGAATAAGTTGTTTGTGCAGCTATTGAATGGAGAGAGAGTTTCTTTGTGGAAATCCTTGATCTTGGATGGGTCTGAGAGTATTGTATTCGAGAATGATAAGTTTGCTGATACGGAGAATGGGGGCGGTAAACTGCAAGAGAAAGAAGTGATTGAAAAGTTGAAAGTGATGGTTGACGAACCTAGGAATTCTACTCGCTTAAGAGTGGTCTTACTTGCAAAGGGTGGCCATTTTGCTGGCTGTGTCTTCGATGGAAACTCTGTTATTGCCCATAAAACTTTCCACAGGTTAGATGTTTTTTTCCACTTGTCTAAGGAACATAATTTGTGCTGTCCCTTCTGTTTTTTTAGTCAACTTCAATATGCGCTTTCTAGTTTCAGACGCATAATAATAGTATAACCTGCAAAGCGGTTACCTTTTTGCTCACAGCTGAGAGAGCTAAATTGGTTTGTTTTGGAAATTTAGTTGCTTGTATTGTCTTACATGTGCACATACATGTGTTTATGCATTTACTATCTAGTCTCATGTGTTTTGTCGTGTACAAGGCATGTAAGAATGTGATGAATATGGTTGATAAATTTGTTCTCATTGTTTAGACCAGTGGATATTGTTTCAAGTAAAAACTGCAAATTGATATTGATGATTGATGCTTTGGAGGAATGGCTAGCTAACCCGTTTTAATCTCTGGCCATTGTATGAAGATATGTAGTGCGTGCCAAGGCTGGCAAAAGGCAGTCAGCAAAGGATGCAGGTGGCAGGACTATCCATTCTGCTGGAGCTTCACTTCGTCGTTATAATGAGCTTGCTCTGAAAAAGGTGTTGAAAAGTTTGATTTTAAAAGGTTTAAGAGCTGCAATGTGAAGCGCAAAATATACTCATTCTGAATGATTATAGTACTATTTTTCAATTACTCTCTTTTGAAGTCATTGGGATTCTTTTGTGATGCCAGGAAATTCATGATTTACTTGCCGCTTGGAAGAATTATTTTGCTGTTTCCTCCTGTGTATTTCTTCACGCTCCTAACAATAATCAACTATTTTTCGATGGAAAGAAGCCATATTTCAACAGCCCACATCAAGTAGTTAGAAACATTCCTTTGGTTGTTGGGAGACCCACCCTAAAGGAAGCTCAAAGGATATATAAATTATTGACCCATGTATACTCTGAAATGGATGAGGATATTGTGTCATCAACTGCATCCAATGATGATAAGGAGTCATTTCAACCAAACAGTCTTGTTGCTAATGGCCGGTCTGGGTCTTCCATGGCGGACAAAGAAGAGAATTTAGAGGAAAAGGCGAGTCTTGATACTATTCAACTTGAGGACAAGGTGAATTCTGTTCACATAAGCAATGCTGAAAGTGAGAGTAAGAATATTTGTACTACAACACCCTTGCATGAAGCAGCTAAGTCTGGAAATATTCAAGAAGTCTTGGATCTTCTAGAGCAGGGTTTGGATCCTTGTGTAAAGGACGAGAGGGGTCGTACCCCCTATATGGTTGCGACTGAGAAAGAAGTAAGGAATTCTTTTAGACGGTTCATGGCATTGAACCTAGATAAATGGGATTGGCATGCAGCTAATGTTCCTAGTCCATTGACGCAAGAGATGGAGGAAGCTCAAGCCGCTAAGCAGGTAGCGAGATTAATTTACCATCTCCACGAGGTTTAATGTAGTCATTATTGGAAAATTATGGCTTTGAGCGTTCTCTTATTGTTTCAGTTTAGTGGGAAAGTAAATATTTTTGTTTCTGTGCTTGAACTATATGTTAGCTGACATTTCTCATGAAATTTCCATGTATTATTTGATTATTCTGTTTGCCTTGACATTCCATTTCATAGGGATTCAAAATGTGAAGGATTTCCAGTTGCTATGTTTTCTGTAGAAAGTTATATTTGGCCCTGTCCATTTCCTTTTCAGGCTGAAAAAGATGCAAAGAGGAAAGCAAGAGCTAAGGAATTGAAGCAATTGCGTAAAGCAAAAGAAAAGAAGGCTCAGGTATGCTATTCCACTTTTCTGTTTTACTTGTGAGAAGTGATTGGCTCCTTTAAACATTCATCAACGGTATTTTATGGTCACCTCGATTTTTCTTCTCCTTTTCCACGCTTAAGTTTGAGAACAGGTGAGATTCGTACCATTATCTCGAGCAAAAAAAGTATATTTTTTCTTTGTTTGATGCTATCGAGCAAATAGATTTGTATCATATTCTGAGATTTATGCAGCTTTCTTAGCTTTTTAGTCACCTTTTGCACGTTTTTTCTGCAGGCTGAGGCTGCTCAATCCAAAAATGCTTCTTCCTCAAAGCCTCCATCTAGTAGCTTGCCCAGGCTGTCTAAAGAGGTTTGTATATGCATCATATAGTAGTACCTTAGCTTAACTACTTTCAGAAGCCATGATTTTGCGATTGCGGATCGCATGTTTACCTTCCTAAGATTGTTCTGATTATCAGGAGGAACTTAAAAGGGCTCAAGTTACTGAACGGGAAAAGAGAGCCGCAGCTGCAGAGAGGAGGATTGCAGCTATGGCGGCCGTCAAAGCCGAAGAAGGTTCAGGGCAAAAAGTAATAGGAACCACTGGACCAATATGCTCATGCTGTCATGTTTCTCTTTCCGGGTTGGTTCCCTTTCACAGGTTCAACTACAAATACTGCAGCACAACGTGTATGCACATGCATAAAGAAATCCTCGAGGATGGATGAGCGTGCAGCAGAGGATGGATGAGTGTGCAGCAGAATTTATGTTCTTTTTCTATACGGTTACTCGAAAAGATCTTTTCTTGTCATTGGTTTTTGTTCATTTGCTTTTGAGATATGTACAAATAGGGAGTACAGCTTTTCTAGCAAACGTTTGGCAACTGAAATTTCTCTACGGGTACTGAATTAGGTCATATATTAAAGAATGAGGGCACTAATATGCTGTCGATTTTATTTAAATAGATCTCTTAGGTAAGAGTTGGATTGGTATTTATTATGGGTGTTGCTATATTACGCCCTGTATTTTACTTACATGCGCCATAATACGTATGTACATGTATAAAATAAAATTTAATTAAAAAATAAAATTTAATTTTTATATTAACAAATTAAAATTGAAAAACAAATATTAAAATTGAACTGTTTTTGTCCCACCTCACTGCCGTTGCCACAACCTCACCGCCGATGTCGCTCATGTGTGCTGACCATGTCCGCCGTCGCCGTCGCCGTCGCCTTGCCGCCGCCACCGTCCAATTTAGGGTTAGGAGAAAACGGGGAAAGGAGAACAGTCATGGTGGGGAGAAGGAGTCTAGCAGGGAAAGGAGGAGAACGGGGTGGGGAGGAGTTCGGTCGGAGGAGAGGGAGAGCGGGGTCCGGTCGGGAAAAGAGAACGAGGTGGGGAGAAGGAGTCTTGCCGGGGGAGAGGGAGAAGGAGTCCGGCCGAAGGAGAGGGAGAACGGGGGAGAAGCACTGTCGTGGAATAAGCACGGCAAGTCTGAATTTTCCAGAGAGTATACAGGGAGAAGCACAATGGGGAGAGGGAGAACGGGGGAGAAGCACAGTGAGTCTGAATTTTTCGGCTCCGGCGGTGGCAGGTTGGGCTGTGGCGGGTTCTGAATTTTCTGACGGTGGCAAGTCTGAATTTTCCAGCGATCGGCAGGTCTGAATTTCCCGGCGAGTCGGGCTTAGGCTTTTCCGGTAAGTCAGCCGGAAATCCGTCGGAAAGTCCCCTGGAAAGTTTCAAAATTTTCTGACAAAATATAAATTATTATTATTTATTTTAAATTTAATTCAAAATATATTATATTAAATACAATAAAATACAAAGCATAATACAATAAAATACAAAGCATAATACAGTAAAAATACAGAGCGTAATATAACAATCCACTTTATTATCGGAAGGGGCACTGTAAATGCTGATGATATTTCATCATTGGATAGTGATTCGTCAATGGTCCATCCACATCCACTGAAATGATGAAACGGTGTACTACAAAATTTGATTTTGTATTACAAGTTATTTATGTCGGCAAATATATAATTATATTCCCATCTGACCCGTTATGCATAGCGGGTATCAATTTCATCCTTATCCCTGTCAAAACCTTCCTATTCTTAACAAATTTTCACAAAAAGATGCCTCACTGGCCATCAGTACCTGTTACGCGATCAATTTCATCCCTATTTGTTGAAACGAGGATGATGCAGAGCAAATCTCCACAAAAAGTCGCCACATTGCCATCAATACCCTTTACACATTGCAGGTATCAATTTCATCACTATCTCCATCAAAACCTTCCCATTCCCGCTACACTGAGACTACAATCCTGGGCGGATCTCCACCAAAAACCGCTCCATTGCCATCCGTATGTGTCACTTAACATTCTAAATACAAGGAGGAAAACATTCACATTGATAGAACGGACATTTCAAATGGGGAAGGGCATCATAGTGAAAACATGCATGTATATGAGCAAACTCAACAAGCATAGTAAGAAGAAAAAAATGCACTGTATCAATTATTCATTCGAAGACCAGCAAAATATCCACAACAATTTCCACTAGGATTTGTATTGATCAGAAAACAGGGGAAAAACTCGGCCCTGAACTTCTGAATCATTCAAAGAAGTGTTTTCTTCTTCGGTGACCGGGTTTTGTAGCCACTCTTAGTGGGCTTCCCCCAAGGTGTCCGAGAACACTGCCCGAAAGACCCGCTGCTCTTACTTTTTCCTTCACCACCACCATGAGGATGGTCGCATGGATTCATGGCAACACCTCTAACTGTCGGCCTGATACCCAACCATCTGCTCTGTCCAGCCGTGTATAGCTTCTTTTTCTGGAACTTTTTTAGCGGCCCAATGATAGCCCTACAGCTCGTGCGTATCAACTTCTTCTGCCCTGATGGCAGTTTAATTTCACAGCGGCTGCAAAATACCGAAATTCTCAATGACAGTAACAACGGGTATTCCTCATCTAGTACAACAAGACATGCTGCACAGAATGAATCTCACTATAACATAATGTTGCACTGAGTTCCAAACACTATTGAAACATTCAACAAAACCCGTATTCTATTCTATTATATTTCTACAATACTCCCATAAAAAAGAGAACACGTTTCCTAAGTTACAACTCAATATGGGAGATGAGGTACACCAAATAAACCGTATTTGAAACCAAGTTCAACTTTGAGTTCTTGATACTTGATTGTAGAATGTTTTAAACTGATGCACATCACATAAAGACAGCATAATTTTACACAAGATAAGAAAATGCAAAGTGTTTTTTTTTGGCTTCGAGAAATAGTTTCCAAAGTGCACTCCTCATATGGAAGAAAGGGGTAGCAGATAACAGCAATCACAAAAATTAAAGGGAAGGACATAAAGTTGTGCTTATAAGAAAATTTAGTTAATTTTGTTAAGATGGAGAGACTGGCTTCCCTTTTTTTTCCAGAAAATACCGCACAAGACAACTAAAACACCTTTAGCTTATCAGTAAACTGACTTGTAAGCCACACCAAACATAGCCATATTTTATTTACAAAGAATAGTTGCAAATTTTCCAGGTGAGCATCCTTGATAAACACCAAATACTTTCCTTAAGTGAGTCGAAAAAATTGTCTAATTTGACCATAAATTTATGTTCCTCATCATACGTTTTCAAGATATCCCTTTTCATAATTCCTATTCACAAATAGCTAAAGAGAGATATATTCAGACAACTTTTAGGTTGTGCATTTCTAATGCTTCATCCCAGATTCATCACCTTGATAAAGATAAAAACCAAAAACTCATTGGGTAAGGCCATGTTTTCCTGCTTAATTAAACTGAACTAAAATTAAACTAACTGGAAAATAAGAAATTAAGAATAGTGGACCAAAACTATGCTATTTAGTACCAAATTGAAATTTTACTGAACTGAAGTTAAACTCGGAAGAGCGTGGCCTAATAGCACAGTACCCTAAGCTTACAAAAATGGTACTTTTTCCGACAGTTTCAAATAAAAACAAAGACTACTATTGAAAATTCATACTTACATGGAAGAAGGGGAAGTGGGGTCGGTCATAATCGTTGCATTAGACCCCGCGGCGCGAACAATCTTCGGGCCCTGTCCGGGCCGGAGTTCGATGTGGTGGATCACAGTCCCGATCCTCATCTTGGACAGCGGCATGCACAGCCCTTTCTGGTCGCCAGTGTCCATGCCGAACGTGTCCTTCATCGTTTCCTCCGAAGGATTGTCCGGCACCCACATCCGGCTCGTCGCCGGCTGGAAGGCCTCTGAAAAAGTCAACTAGAGCGTAGGAAAAGGAGATATACGTATGATGGAATAGTAAAATTAGAACCTGGGCCGGAGATTTTACTTGTGGAGAATGCCAGAGAAGGGTTACGGGATATGACCGGCCGGAGAAGCCTGCCGGCGGCTCTTGACAGCGCCATTTTTAGTGTACGAAAGGGGTTTTACCAGATGATTGTATTGAGGAATGAGGCGAAGTAGGGGTTCAGGATCAAGAGGAGTAATTGACAACCATACGACGTCGTTACCTTGAGGATATAAATGAGATTTTTGCTTAAATTTGAATTTAACCATTAGTCGGTACAACGAGAGACATTTTTACCATCAACCCTAAAAAAAATCTTTTTAACCATCAATGCTGAAAAATTTGACTGCTAGACGATAGTAGTGTTTTGGTAAGGTGGTTATTTATTTCTGCTTTTACGGTAGAAATTCATGTCTCAAATTCCTAATCTTCACGATGGAATTTAAATAAATGTAAGATAAAAGTACGTTTTTAACCTTATGTTTTGGTCGAAATTTTCAATATAACCTTGTAATAAATGAAAGTGTGAATCTAATCTAAAAGTTTGGATGAAAATGGCAATCAAACCCTGACAACCTAAAATTAACTGGGAATTAGTGAAATGACCAATATACCCCTGAGTTAAAAAACAAAAATATATATAATAAAATAAGAATGACCATTATACTCTCTTCTCTCTTTTCTCCACATTTCTCTCGTCTTCCCCAAACTCTCTTCTCCAGAGCTCGATCCATCCCTGCTAATATTCTCGCTTCACCGCTGCCATTGACAATTAACGATTGTTATTCCACAGCTTATTTTTCTTTCTTCTTCAATGACATTCTGCATCGTCAATGGTCGATCCCTGGTTACTCGGTGGCACATTGTTAGATCGTAGGTGGCGCAATGTCGCTCTGATGGGTCTGACCTCCTAACTGGAGAAGATTTGGGTATTGACCAGAATGTTTTATTGGCCTATTACTTTTAACCCAATTAATACTTGACCTAGGGGTATTTAATACTCCTCTAGAAGAAAGAAAGGCAGAGAGAACATAACAAAATAGATAGGAGAGAAAACACAAATTCAGGTAGGGTTTCACAACTGCAGACCAGCTGCGGTATTACAAATTTTTCTCAAGATTCAACCGTTGGATCGCTCTAATTTTTGGATATGTTGTTCATGAAACTTAAGCGCATATTCTGAACGGTAGAGTTCTTATTATAGGTTGGTGTTTGGAGGGCAAAACCTTGCCTACATAGGTTGGTGTTTCAGTTTGGTTTCTACCTCGATTGGTTCTCTCGTTTAGTTGTTATTTACCAAGATAGGTGCTGATATCTTGATGAAATCTTGTATTCCTCTAGTTGGTGCTAGGGAGAACTTGTGTCCATTTAAAAAAAATTATAGTGGAAGAATTTAAGTGGCTTAGGAGCCCTGTGGTTTGAGGAGGTTTTCCACTCAGAAGTTGCGTTGTGTTCTTGCTACATTTATTTTCTA
>JAUOBV010000008.1:4569396-4584352 GCA_032360425.1 Rubia occidens
TATCTTGATTTCTTCTAATTTACACTTTAAACCTTGGTCTTTCCATGACTTATGGAAAGACCGTCTTTCAAGAGATGAACTCTCTAAAAAAAACCCATTTATTCTCTGTTTCTCTATTTGTGATTTACTTCACTATTTATCAGTAAAACTAATACTATTTACATTGGAAAAAAAATCTATAAACGTACAAATTTGCCTAATATTGGCACCAAGGAAAGGGCACACTTTTAAAAAAAAGTAAAATGAGTGGAGAAAATTATATATGAAGAGTAAAAAATATAGTATTTATCAAAAAGAAAAATTGCCAATATAAAAAAATCATCTCAAAAAGGAAAGTTTGCCAATATAAAAAATTGGAGGGAGTATGATATATTGCTAGATTTATCGTAACTTATATTTTTAGAATACCTAATTTTATATAATTTATTGTTATACAAAATTTAAGATATTAAAATAATAAAATTATTAATAAATAGTTAAAAGAAGAAGAAATGAGATAGTTATAAAGGGACGGAAGCCTATTTGCATGTAATTTTTTATTAGTTTCTCTGTTCAAGAAAATGGTCTCTATCTTCTCATTAACATAAAGGAAGTGCACTTTTTTATTTCAAAATTTTCATATTAATATAATTCCTCAATCTCATTTTTATTAAACTTTTCTATTATCTTCGTAATACTCTTTCTGTTTTATTATTTATGGCACACTTACTATCAATTAATGTTTTCTTTTATTTGGCACTCTTTTCATTTTTGTCAAATTTTTTTTTAAAATTTCATCCACTCATTTTACTTTTTCCTTTCTACCTTCAATTTCATCCATTCATTTTCTTTACCTAAATCCAAGCACCAAAACCTATGGTGGCATAAATAGATAAACGGAGGAAGCATATTTTTCGATGTTAATATCTTTAATTACACAACAAACCTTATGAAAAATAACATTTACAAATTATGTTCAAAATACTAAAATCACTAGTGTTGTTTATTTACGTATAATCAATTTAAATTTGTCAATTTCATTTATTTTCAAAAAATTAAAATAGAATTTTGAAATAGAATGAGATGGAAAACAATCTTACTTTCCACAACCGACTTACAAAATTGTACTTCATTCTTTTTTTAAAAAACATTTTATTCGATTCCTAATAAAGAATCGCGATTGTAAGACAGTTTCTTAACTGTGTACTACATGTTTGCATTCTGGAAAAGCAGAATGAAGAATTAAGCTGTTTAGGTGTAAATAAATACGGTTGATTGTGGATATAAATCGGATACAGCAATAATACTTCTACTTATTAAATTGTAACCTTTTTAGCACAAAAAATTCAAAGCTCGAAGTTAAGATTTTTCTATTTTATATGGGCAAAGGTAGAATAACAATGGATGTAATATAGGGTCTCTAGAAGGTTTTTTAAGTCACTATCTCCTTATCTCTTTATTCCATGTCAAGTTGAGCCATTGTAATTTTATAATTAACCGAAATAATGTTTAATTATCAGTATGTTTAGTTATGTACAATCAGAGTTTATAAAAGAGAACTAATTTAAAGATAATTAATAAGCTGAATTTATCAAAATTTGCGACACTTGAATTATATGATGATTTTTTTCTCTAGTTTTAACTGGTCAACAGTTTATGTGCAGCTCAAATTTGAATGAAAAGGCTTGTACAATTTTATTTTATTGCTGTTTTTATTTTTATAGTGTATGTCGATTTGTTTTTTTTTATAGTTAGTCGAATTGATAAAAGAAATCATGAGTTTGTTTATTTTCTTCTAAATGATTGATTAATAATACTATACTCACCCCAATCAAAAAGGAAATACTGTATGGAGTATTTTTGAAATAAAAAATAATGCCATTCTTATTGCTTGGGCCTACTTTTTGGCATCCACGTGCCTGTTTTTTTAAACTAATACTGGAATGATTGTAGTGGGAATGGTGGTGTCCCAGTTTTAAATGTACTCCATCCGTTTCTCTATAAGTGACATCATATATTTATGTGCTTAAGAAATAAGTGGATGAAATTGAATGTAGAATGTAAAAAGTAGAATGAGTAAATGAAATTGAAGGAATCTTACCAAAAATGAAAAGTGTGCCAATATAAAAGAAACAACTCAAAAATAAAATTGTGCCAATAATAGAGAAACAGAGGAAATAGTATTGATTTTCTTTTAATTCCCAGCTTTAGAAACATTTTGTTGGGTGTTAAACATCAGTAATGGTAGCTCTTCCAATCTATTTTTCTTAACAAAATATCTTTTATTAAAGAATATTATTGTTAACACATGCATGCCATTTGATATACTCTCTTCGTCTCAAGATTATCAGTATTTTTTCCACAACTTTCAATGATTATGTTTAACAGTTAATATATCTAGCTACATATAATAATTCTACATAAAAAATGATATTTAAAAAACAGATATTAAATGAATTTAACAATTTCTTTATGCTCCCCCGTCCCGAATTAAATTGCATAGATTTTTTTCACGGTTATTAAGAAACTTGTTTGACCGTTAATAAGTTAAACTACGTATAATATCGGCAATAAAAAAGTTACTTTTTAAAAATTACTCATTGTGACGAATCCAACATATCACATACGATAATATTCTTGCTTATATACATATGTTTAAATATGCAGTCAAAATTTAACAGTGAATAATGTCAAATAGTAAATTGTGCAATTTAATCGGGAAGCAGTAAATTCTTTTAAAAAATCTTTATGATGAGTGTTGAATATTTGTTGAAATTGATGATTTGACATTTGTTAAATGCTTTAATAATTTATTAGGGGTTGATTTTGGCAGGCAAGGTTGGCAAAGGTAGATCTGTTCACTGAAAGCGGTGGTCTTAGAGAAGCGAGTGTTCAGCGGTACAAGGAAAAGCGTAGAACGCGCCTTTTCTCCAAGAAAATCCGTTACCAAGTCAGAAAAGTCAACGCTGATAGACGGCCCCGAATGAAGGTATGCCCTGCGTAGCGTAGGCATGTTTCAACTCTTTTTTGTAGCTCTAAATTAAGGAAATAGACAGATTATTTAGTTCTTAAAATCTCTCTTTCTGCACCGGATTATAATGATCTCATTCTACCACTTCTAGAATCATTGAGGAGCAAAGAAATACTATGAATTAACGGTTGGTTTGTGGTTCTATTGGTCAATTTTGGAACAGCCACCTTTTGTACGTAATACAAAATAAATTAATGATTAAAGTGCATTCATACCCTTGAGTTCTATTTTCAGGACACATATGTCCTCGATTTTTTTAAAAGTGCACATATAAACTTCTATTTTTTTCCCGAAAGTGCACATATGCTCCATACAGTTAGAGATCAGCGTTTGAAAAACTAAGAGATGTGTGTGCCCAAACAAGGAACGGAAGGTTATATGCACTTTTAAAAAACTGAGGGATCTATGTGCACTAAACAAGAAATTGGAAGGTATGCATGCAGTTTACTCTAAATTAATTATGACTCGTATTTTTGAAACAGATGAAACTTTAAAGTACCGGTTTTCAAGAAAAACTTTGAAGTACCTATATTAAAATTTCGCTGGTAAAAAGGAAAAATAAATGAAAATAAGCATAAATGTACACATCAACATTTATCATGAAAATTGGAGCCACAAAATTCTGATCTTCTATCCTCACCACTCTCATGTTTTTGACCTTATATCCAAACCACACCAAATAAGGCCGAGAAGTGGCCCAACATTGCGGTGCTGGACTGGCCTACCAATTGGAGATCATAAAGTGCGTCTTGGCTATAACACCATTTAATGCAGTAATATTCACTCGTTTTACTTATTTTTAAAAATAAACGAAAATTTGGTATTGATCAGGAATAAACTATAATTTTCAAATGAGATTATATGTTATTAGGTATTAATTTGGTCAGAAATAAACTATAATTTTCAAATGAGATTATGTGTTATTAGGTTGGCCTGAATTAGTGTTATGGGTGTTGTTGCAGGGGCGGTTTGTGCGAAGGCCAAATTCTCCAGATAGTGAGCAAGGATAGCTAGGAGGAGCTATCTGTTTGCAAGACTAGCTTGTTTATCTTTTTCCAACCAAATACTATTTTGTAGCAATACAAGAGGCTTTAGCCAGTAGACTACCTGAGATACATGAGAATTTGTTTTATTGAAAACTTCCTTCTTCATATTTCATCCAACAAAACTTCCCTCATAAACTATAGCGTCCAACATTAAATGCTTTAGCCTCACTATCTAAAATTATGGATATGAAAATGGTTGTAAAATGAACGGTGAGACCGTGAGAGAAGAATCCTTTTTTGAATAATAGCTCTAAGAAATCAAAGGAAAAAAAAAATACACATTTAAATTAGGTATGATTAGAGCAACTACAATGGTAAGTTACAAGGAATCATACCTTCCTGCCTTCCCACATACTTTACATATGACAAAACCTTGGTAAATACATTTTTTTCATATACTTCTGGAAATATGAGTTTTATTTAGAATAATAAAAGTTAAAAGGTCTTAATTGAAATATTTAAAATTATCACACAAAGATTTGAGTGAGACCGTCTCACCATAATTTATGATGAGACTAGGGATTATATGCAATTTTCAAAATAATAAAGCATATGTTGCGGAGCAGTGTTCTAAGTCAGTTTCGGGTTATAACCCAAAACGGGCCGCGCGTGAAATACTGAAGGCCCACTATATATTCCGTGGCATGGAAACAAACAAAAATTCAAGCACAATGCTTTAGGTGGATCCACTCGTTAGTCCCTTTCCCTTAAATTTATAACACGTTTAATTCCCGAGTTTAAATATTTGTAGTCTTTTATGTTGACACAAATATTATTATTGAAGATTAAGGTTTCTTACCAGACAAAGTCTTGGGAAAGACGGTCTTTCCATAAGTTTATGGAAAGACGGAGTTTAATTAGAATAATAAAAGGTAAAAGGTCTAAATTGCAACATTAAAATTTTATTATACAACATGTAGTAGTTATAAAGTTTATAACCCGATTCAAGTAACCCGAAAATTTTATCTTAATTTCTTCTAATTTACATTTTAAACCTTGTCTTTCCATAACTTATGGAAATACCGTCTTTCAAGAGACGGATTCAAAATTGTTTTGTGAAAATGGAAAACACTTAATTGTGAAAGATTGTAGGAAGTGAAATATTTTGAACTCTTTATAGGCATATTGCAACTTACTTTTTTTGTGAAAGTTTTCTTCTTATAATTTACAAAATGGAACCTTTGGAAATGTATCCATATTTGCTTTTATATAACGATTGTTTGTACATAATTGTAATGAGTTTTGGAATAAAGCTATTTATTTACGTGGTGTAAATGGACGTTGTTGCTATTTGGGTTTTTTTATAATTGGTATTTAAATATATACATCACAGAGTCTTGTTTTGTACCGACTAATCTTTAAACGAATCATTTTATAATTAATGTAATTAATAGGGCAATTTGATATTTATTTTTATTTATTCCATGAGATTCCTATAACTTTGATTTTTTTAAATGTGTAGTAATGCATAAAATAATTATAATTTGACTTTAAAATTTATTAGAACTATGTTTTTCATGATTGATCTATACTGTTAGTCAATCTAACAAAAGAATTTGTGAAATGTATTGTGACTAACGGTAACAGTTAGACCAATTGTAAAAAAATGTCTTTTCAATAATTTTAAGGGTCAATTTATAATTATTTATACATTGCGATACATTTTTAAAAATGATAGGAACCTCGTTGCAACAAATAAAAACAAAATCAAATCACCTAATTAGTTACATCAATTATGAAATATCCATGTCTAACAAATAATCGGTCTAAAACAAGACTTTGTAAAAAGAAAAACTATGAAAAAGTGTAAAAATCACCCTATTAAATTGAGAAAGTGCATCTATAACCCTGTAAAATTTAAAGGTGCAAAACTAACTTGAAGCTTTTGTAAAAAATGTGTATTTATACCCAAATTGCACTATTTCGTCTTTGACATAACGAATTCAGCCATTGATCAATTATGAAAAGATAAAAATACCGCTATTATTATTATTTTTAAATGAAAAATTCCCTGATGGTTCTTCTTCTTCATTTTCAAATCTGCCACCAGCACTCCACCACCTCTACCTCATCCACCAGTTACGCCACCACTTACCTCGCCCAGACCCCGCTCCACCACCTCTACACCAATCCTCTCTGCTCAAATTCGTCACCACTCAGTCCAGGCCCTGCCAACACCTATACCATACCCCTCGTCAATCCCCTTTGCACATACCCGTCGTGTCACTGTCACCTCCTCCACACCCCCTGCCTTCACACCTATTCCCTGCCACCTCTCAACTCTAGCCCCGCCTCACCTCTCTGTCGCTCGCCATCTCTAGCCCCCGTTACTCCTCTCTGCCTCACGCCACATCTTTCCCCCGCCATCACTTAACCCTAGCCTCGCTTTCACCTCTCTGTCGCGCGTCATCTTTAGCCCTTGCCACTCATCTCCGCCGTGCGCCACACCTCTCTTCCACCACCGCTCAACCCTAGCATCACACTCACCTATCTGTCGCACGCCACTTCTCTTTTGTCACCACTCAACCCAAGCCCCTCGCCCCACACCTCTCCGCCGCACGCCATCTCTAGTCCCTGCCACTCCTCTCCGATGTGCGCTACCGTTCACTCCTAGCCACACTGACCTCAACGCAACCTCACCCTTATGAAATGAAGATCGAGACATGCTTAAACGCAACGAAAAATAGATGGGAGCGGAGGAAATGGAAGTGGGGTGAGGATGATTTAGTTTTTTCACATTTTATTTTATTTTTTGAATTTATTGACTAAGGGGTATTGTGTTCATTTTATCAATTTCTAGCCAATTTGATTGTTGACACTTCGGTCAACGAGGTCAGGGGTTATTTTTGCACTCTCGAATTTTACAAGGTCATTTTTATATTTACATCCAAAACATATGGTTAAAAATACACTTTTATTTGCAAACTAGGAGTATTTTAAAATATACCACTCCAATCCTGATTTACAATTTAAATTCAATCTGGCGGGTCAGATTTTTAAATTGTACCCCCTAAAATCTTGGAAATTTTATGGGGCATACTGGGCTTTTTGATTGAAAAGTGATGGTCCATTTTTTTCACAAAAGCATAAATACTAGGCCCATTTCTAAGCCGAGATCATAAAATACGTAAATATCGATCAAATTTGCTGGTTGAGTCATGTTGCCCTCTACCTAGGGGGTGGTTCTTGATGATATATATAGGGTATTCGTTGATTCGTTCAAGAATGAGAATTTTGAGATAATTAAATTTTAATATGTACAAGAATACTGATGACATGATAGTTTACTGATTTAATTCTTTTGATTTTTTTGTACAACTTGATATTATCATGTATTGTTTCAAAATTCAACATGCACTGATCATTGAGAGTAATAACACTATTATCATCATCATTCTCTAATTTGGATGAACTTAGCAATATGCGATGAAGTGGCAAGATCAATGTTAAGATTTATAATTATGTTGAGATGATTCGAAAGTCTAAGAGTATAAAATTTGTGATGAAAGACAGAAAACCAAATTCAATTGAACATGCAGGTAGTAATGAGAAATTCACAATTGATATATCTCTATCGCCAACAACACATTCTTGATCTGCTTGTATATATCGTGTGTTCGCAATTTCGTTTGTGATTTTATTTTTGGGTGTCGTCATATCTGTGTTTTTCAAGGTGTTTACAATTTGGACAACGTAGATCGTGGCTGGATCAAATGACGTTACAGTTGTAGAAGATCCCCGTTTGGAACAGTGACATTGATGCGTGATATGCTACTCTTTGCCAAATGGTCATGCTTTTCGCAGGATGCAAGTTAATATCTCCGAGAGCGATGCTACAGTTTTTTATTGGATCTCTAATCTGTAATATTAAAGACAATCAGTCTGGTTGACATGTAATTTAGATATTCTTGCAATATGTTAGTTATTGCTAGAGGCTAGTTAGGTTGAATGTCAACTGCACTCTCATTGTAATCGCCGCTGAGTATTTTCCTAGTATATTTGAATGATTGATTTATTATTATTTTTAAAAAAAGAGTAAATTTATTGAGGGGGCAAGGGAAAATTTTGAGGGTCAAAAGGCGAACGCAGCAGACACGAAGGGCCGTGAGGTGTAATTTCAGCAACTCAGCAGCTACTGCTGCTCCTCTACTTTGCCTTTAATCATAATTATTCCTCCTCTCTCTAGAACACAGTCTCTCTCCTTTTTCCACCGCAAGGAGACCACAATTCAAAGGAAGCTTTTCGAGTTCCGTTTTCTGAAGGAAGAACAATCCAAAAGAATGAGCAACGAATAGTAAGATGTTTTGAAGGACTTTTTTATTCTGGAAATGTTGATTGTCTGCTTCATAGAAGTACTTATATAATTGATGATTTTTGGCAGTGATTACTTGTTCAAGCTGTTGTTGATCGGCGATTCGTCCGTCGGCAAGTCGTGTCTGCTTCTCAGATTCGCCGTATGTTTTTTTGTCCTGCAGTATCGCTGTTTCTGCTACTTTGTGTGTGTTTTGTTTTGCTGAAGGAATTGCTCATTTCTATGTTACTTTCAGGATGATTCCTATGTGGACAGTTACATTAGCACTATTGGAGTTGATTTCGTGAGTTGTTTTTCATTTACTGGATGGTGATTGATTTTAATGTATGATTTGTGAAGTGTCTGATTGTGAGATTTGTGTGCTGTTCAGAAAATTAGGACAGTGGAACTGGAGGGGAAGACAATCAAGCTGCAAATTGTGAGTGTTTATATTTATGTGTGAGTTCTGGTTTTGCTTTCATATCACTAGGCATTGTTGTTTTTCATGACGCTTTTGATTCACCTTCTAGAATACTCCATTATACCTTTCCCTAAGATTTTGTATGAGATATTAATGCAGCTAGTAGTTTTTTTCAAGATGGTTCAATGGTAAAATTTACTCATGGTTCGCATTTTTGGTCGCCTAGCGATAATTATTGATGTGACTGGTAGTAGCGTGAGTATTTCTGTGATAGTTGAAATGAGTGCCTCGAGGAATGACAAGTCTCTGCGAATCAAGAAACACGAGAGGGGGTTTTGTTGTTTGTAAGTGTAGACTACCTGAGCTGAGAGTTGTCTTCTGCTAACCAACTGCTAAGTGATAATAAAATGCGGAGGAGAGAACCTTTGCAGATGATATGGTAGCACAGCTACCATATACTATAAATTAGTTAAAGTCCCTTCAGAATTGTGATAGGGTGATGGTTACGAACTTATGATTCTTTCATCTTCAGTGGGATACCGCAGGCCAGGAACGTTTCAGGACTATAACAAGCAGCTACTATCGAGGGGCTCATGGAATTATTGTAAGAATAATATTCTGTAAAACTTTCCTAGCTTGAAATTTTATTGTTCATTGTTACTGACAAGGAACTTTTATGCCATGCCAAACTAATGGTTTTACTGTATTTGACCTTTAACTAATGTTGCAGTTTGTAGTGATTCGCCACAACATATTGTTGAGCATTTATGCCCTTTTATGGCTGTATATACGTGTAGGAAAGCAGCCTGAGGAGTAATGTTATCTTGATTGCTTGATGAAGAATGGGTCTTAGTAGTAACATACTGAACCTTTTAAGTTTTTACCTTTTAAAGAGGCCTCTGTGGTGATAGAAATTTACATTATGAGATGCTTGGGTGTATGTTATAAAACTACCTATAACAAAGCTGTGATATCTGTTGGCGTATGGAGTTGTTGCTACATTTTCAATTTCAATAGTATGTTGTTTTGACCTCAAATTAACTTATCTGTTTTTTTGGCATCTTCCTATAAGCTTTAAGTTTTTTTTCCTCCACTGTATGCTCACAACTGTTAAAACTGCAATAGATTGTGTATGATGTAACGGATATGGAGAGCTTCAACAATGTTAAGCAATGGCTGAGTGAGATTGACAGATATGCTAATGAAAGTGTCTGCAAGCTTCTGGTTGGCAACAAATGTGATCTAGTGGATAACAAGGTGGTTGATACTCAGACAGCCAAGGTATGTTTCAACACAGCATACTGGATTCAGATTTGCTTTGTTAAGTTGCTCGATGGGTCATTTCTGCAGTTTCCTATGATTATGTATCTTTTCTTGCTATATTCTCTAACCTTGGGGTGTATATCAGGCATTTGCAGACGAGCTCGGGATCCCTTTCCTTGAGACCAGTGCAAAAGACTCAATCAACGTGGAGCAGGCTTTCTTAACTATGGCTGGGGAGATCAAGAAAAAGTAAAACTACTACCTAGCCAACTTATCTGATCCTATTAGAGTCGTTATAAAGTTCATTACATTGATATTAATGGGGTTTTTACACATGCTAAATTGTTTTCTTATTTCGGGCAACTTTGCAGGATGGGTAACCAGCCTTCTGGCAGCAAGGCAACAGGAACTGTTCCACTTAAGGGGCAGGCAATTGAGCAGAAAGGCAACTGTTGTAGTTAACTGAAATGAATTCTAGAGGAACAGTTCTTGCTTATTTTCTAGGTTTGGTGTTTATCTTAACCTCGAACAAGGTCTGTCACTGGTACTGTGAAATATGTTTTCCGTGTATTCGGGAGAAGATTTAAGCCAGTTTTTTTTATCCTTTTGTTTTATTGGTAAATATAGAAGATCACAAACTATGACATTCAGGTTTTTTTCTCTCGAAAACTTGGGGGTTTTTGGTTCATTGGTTCACAATTCATCCTAGTAACCCTAAAAATTATACAATATAGTCACGTGATTTAGCAACTTATGATGAAATAAAACGTGCACGTGGTGAAATTTATTTGATAATACATTTCTTAAACCAAAATATAGGGCTGATTCAATTATTTAAAGAGCTCCCTAATTTTGTATAAATTAGAGGGTGGCATTACATAATAAAACTTGTAAGATATTTCTAATTTTGAACCTTTTGAGTTCAACAAGTTGAGTTGGCTTGGATTTGAAGGTAACAAACTCAACGAACCAATTTTGCTCAAACTGATCACAAACAACCAAGCCCGATCTCCAATCTTCAGGACTAAAATGAGGTCGAGCACGAATACGGACATACAATATTGATTTTTTTTAACTCGAGCAGTTTTGTGCTCCTTAGCTCGGTTCGTTTACACTCTGGTTCCAGCCTATTCTTTCGATTATGCTGAATTCGTCAAATCCCTTTCTAGTCAGTTTGCAAGAAGAAAACAATCTGTATGATAATTCTCTCATTCATTGACAAAACAGAAGCTTAATCTTTTGATGTCTTACATCAAAACTAGACAAGTGAATCAACCCAAAAACAAAAGGAGTAAGTTTTAGAACCAATATACGTTGAAACTACTAGTATCAGGATGAACAGCAAGCCTTCTTGGAGTTAATGTCCTGTGCAGCCACCTCTAAAGTCTGCCCTTCTTTGATGTTTGCAGGCGGCGGGTCACCCGAAGACAGCGACTTCTTGCTAATTACGCGATATATATCTCCAAGAATCGACTGGAACGCTTTCTCCACGTTAGTTGCTTCCAAAGCGGATGTTTCAATGAACGACAGACCCTCCCTCTCAGCATAACTCTGAGCATCCTCGGTTGAAACTGCCCTGAGATGCTTCAGGTCGGTTTTGTTTCCAATGAGCATGATCATGATGTTTGAATCCGCATGGTCCCTCAGCTCCTTGAGCCACCGGCTGACGTTATCAAACGTGGTTGGTTTTGTGACATCGTATACCAGAAGAGCTCCAAGAGCACCTCTGTAATAGGCACTAGTAATGGCTCTGTATCTCTCCTGTCCAGCCGTGTCCCATATCTGAGCTTTTATGGTCCTTCCCTCGACCTATAAATGAAACACACAACCATATTTCCAACGTTAAACGGTACTACACTAAAATTTACAGTATCCAGGTAAGTTATACATGATCAAATGCAAACCGATTATGGCAGCTTCTATAGTAGCATGACCAGCCAAAAATTACTAACAAGCTATGGATTATCCAAATCACACAACATTGATGTACAGAAAAAAACGTACTAGAAGCAATAGCTCCAATTCCAGACTACTTACCCATCAAGGTCAACTAGAATGCAATCAGGATAGAAAGATACACAATATATAATGTTTGATTTCCACCCAACATATGCTACTATCAAGATTGAAAGTACAAACTGCAGATTTCCACCCAACCTCTACTTTATTCATATACGCCGATAAACACATTCCACCCCCTATATCCTTATCTGATAGTACAAACTGCAGAGCACATAGTGATACAAAAGATATAGAGAGAACAATCTTCACCATATTGGGAACCGTCAAGATATAAGCAAATCTGCATGTATCATCTTTTTCATAACACCCCATGTTACACACACAAATTTTACTGAATCAAAAGGTACAAAAAATGCATCAAGTCCTAACCTCTCTTTTAGTTCTTCAGTTTTCCTTCTTTCCAACTTTTTTTTCCCATTTCAAATGAGTCTGAAACAAGGATCAAAATTATCCAAACTGAAGCATTCATATTCAATCTCTCAACTGCAGAGTACTTCCCATCACTACAATGACTCAGATCCTCGCCATATCTTCTACACCTATATACCTCCAGGTGGCAATTTCCGATCCGAACTCCCCAATCACCAGGTATACAGAGACAGTGATTATTCTTTTTCTAGCATTTATAACTCGGTTATCACAGGTTCACACTACATCAGAACATAATCCGCAGTACTATCCTCTGCATGAAACCGTTCCAATAATCTAAGTCCATTAGGTTACACGAGTTGAGGGATTAAGCTTAGAACAACGGATCTAAATTCGAAAGCAACATAAAACAGACGCAAAGTTCAAAGCACTCGTGATCGAAGCTTACTCTACGCGAGAAATGAACATACAGTAAATTTAAACTAGATCACGTCTCATAATTGAACTCAGATTTCAGTTCGTGAGAGAGAAATAAAACTTACTTGAAGCGTGCGCGTGGCGAACTCCACACCGATGGTGGATTTTGATTCCAAGCAGAACTCATTTCTGGTGAAGCGGGAGAGCAGATTAGACTTCCCGACGCCGGAATCTCCGATTAACACCACCTTGAACAAATAATCGTACTCCTCATCTGGTCTCCTCGCCATTTCCGCCTCTCCGCCGCCGTCAGCCGGACTTCGCTCCGCTAGATCCGGTGGTTGACGATGGTTGATTTCCGAGTGACCAACAGACCATGCTTGCTTCGCTTTGATGATTTATTTAAGTAACAGCAAACGCTGCCCTACTTCCACAGCAATGATTTTCTGCGATTTGACGGAACTACCCTTGAAAGTGAGCGCGTGTAACGAAGTTCGCTCGACTTTGAATTTTGACCGCCGAGGACTGTTTGTTTGGGAACGTTTGAATTTGAAAAACAGTGAGTGGGAATGGGACTATTTTGTTTTAACATTTAGTTTAAAATTTGTTTTCCTCAAATTCCGTGACAATAATTTTAGTTGAAATTACATTTTCACCCTAAACTTTTGTGGATGATATGATTAAGGGTTGGGTTCATCCGAAACAAAAAGGGAGTACAAAGAATTGTAAAAAATCAGGAATCGGAACAAATTATTATCTTGAGAAAATATGTTTTCATAGTCCATTCTCCATTTTAAGAGGTCATATTACATATTTAAGAGTTTATGGGTTCTGAAGTAAAATTAGCCTAATAAACTAAATCATGATATTATTTACATAATAATTTTTATATTAAATACTCTATATGAGAAAGTCTCATGCTGATAGTCTAATGGTTAGACGAATTAGGAAAAACCTTCTCTCAATAATTTCTAGATCAAATTATAATTATTTATACCTTGTCATACATTTGAAATATATTTCAAAGTGATAGAAACCCCGTTGGAATAAATAAAAACAAACATCAAGTTGACACATTAGTTACATCGATTATATAATAATCATGTCTAACGGTTACTTGATTTAAAACAAAAAATAGTTTGGTGTTTGACCGAGTAACAGTTAAACCAATAATTAAAAGGCACAAACTTACATTTAAGCAATCCAGTCTCAAAAACATGTCATATATTTTTATCTGAGATGGGAAAATTCTATCTTTGATACATGCACCTTCAACCTTCAAAGTCCTTCCCACGGAACCAACTACACACACAATACACTTCTTGGAATAAAGTAATAATCAGTATTTTTCTCCCGATTTAATAAAACCATCAATATAGACAATGATACGTTTTACCATTAGTGGTACCATAGTGTTAGGTGAACAAAAATGAGTGAATGAATTGAATGTGAAAAGTAAAAAAGTGTAGAATTAGTGGATGAACTTAAAGGAATCTTGCTGAAAATGAAAAGTGTGCCAAGATAAAAAAAATAACTCAAAAAAGAAAGTGTGTCAATAATAGAGAAACAGAGAGAGTATTCGAACTTCACCTTTTACAAAGTAAATATAAATGATGAAAGTTAACGAATCCGTCTCTTGAAACACGGTCTTTCCATCAACCATGGAAGACCAAGGTTTAAAGAGAAAATTAGAAGAAATGAAGATAAAAATTTCGGGTTGCACGAATCGGATTATAAACTTTATAACTACCACACGTTGCATAATACATTTTTAATATTGCAACTAAGACATTTTACATTTTATTATTCTAATTGCACTCCGTCTTTTCATAAGTATATGGAAAGACGACCTTTTCCAAAAGTTTGCCAAAGTTAACTCCAAATATGACGTCAGAAATTATTATTTTTCTCTTTCCCCCTGTAAATTTATGCACCAAGTCTTGTTTTATGCAGCATAAAGTTTAGGCAGAAATCATTATGCAATTATTAAACACTTTGATTGTGATGCGATTTTTTTTAAAAGCTGCAAACAAATTTGAATAAGATGAAGTTTTGCATTGATTTTGGAGAAAGATCTCTGCCTAAAGTTTAGGCTGCCTCACAGGAGACCGTCTCTT
>JAUOBV010000008.1:4929106-4947552 GCA_032360425.1 Rubia occidens
CAAGCTTCTACCATCCTTGCGAATGGCCTTCTCCTAAGTCTTCCAACATTTTGTAGTCTTCATGGTCTTCAAATCTTTCACAATTAGCTCGTCTCACAAAATTCTTATTAAAAGTGATAAAAGGGATAAAGTCGCTCTCAAAACTAATAATAGAAATTCAAGGTAAAATAAAGTCTTCAAAGTATAAAAGTCCACCAAAATGAGTACAAAAAGGTCCCAAAATCACCATATAAAATGGACACATCAACCACCGTCGGACCACCACCGAACCATCGTTGGACCACCACCGGGCCGCCACCAAACCACCACCGGCCGCAGTCGGGCCACCGCCTAACCACCACCGGCCGCTGACGAACTGCCGCCGGACCACCGATAGGGTTATATCAGCACATTCTTAAAATTTATATTGGCACTCACATCAACTAGGTATGGTTATATCGTTACTTTTAGTTATCAAAATGTTATATTGACACTTGTGTCAAGTAGATAGGTTTATAAAAGCATTTTCCCCTTGAAACAATGTACTTCGTCAAAGCCAGTGCTCTGCGTTGCAAAGAAATCCAAAATTTTATTGGGAATCGTAGTATCCTCATGTCTCAAGCCATTTGAACTCAAATTTTGCCCCACCTTGGGGTCAGAACATCAGTGGAAACATAGAGGAAGAAAAGCAAAGCCACTTGAAATAGCAAACTTGCTACAACAGGAAAACTATCAGTCTGATAATGATTCTGAACAACCAAAAGTTGATCAAGAAGACAGTGGTGTGGTACTGGTGAATCGGTGATGTTCAATCTCAATTACCAAAAATCTTATGGAATTTGGCGATGCAGTTCAGTGCTCGCTCGAATTCAGATTCTTCCAACGCAATTGTGAAGCGGCAATATCCCGAAATTCCAGTCCAAGCAGCACTATTGATGCACAAACCAGTGCTTCTTAGCATGGCTTCTCTAATATTCGAGCCATCCAGCTTCCCTTCCCATGCAATCTTACTCAGTTTCACATTCTTGCCGAGGTAGGCTGTTGGAGTTGCAACAACTGAAACGCCTGCATGAGCTTCAAGAACTTGCCAACCACATTGTTCAAGAGTCTGCGACACGTGCAATACAGTCAAGTAGATTAGAATGAACCTATAACAAAGTAACGAAAACATGAAAAATGCCGTGACTGGAAAAGTTCTCATTGTTTACCTCTTTCAAGCGCTTGTATCTTGTCACGAGAATCCTTTCCTGCTCACCAACGGACTTTAGTAGGGATCCTCCATCTTGCTCTTTAATATCCAACAACTTCTTTACAGCGTATTTAACTGTACTGTGTGGTTTGCTCAGCCCAGAGAAGCTATGGAATGCATCCACCAAGGCAGATTGGTTTAGTAGAAGGAACCCAAAAGTGAGTCCCCCAGTGAGCATCTTCATAAACAATCCCCCCAACAAAGCAATAGAAAAGGAGGGTTGTGCAGATGAACTTAGTCCTGCTAAGATTGCTTTCAAATCCCAGCTGCAGGAGTCCGAGTTATAAACCACACCCGAGAAGGAAGTATCAAGTACAACCCTAGCCCCAAATTTCGCGCAGCTTGACAAGATATCTTTCATCTCTTCATGAGTATAGAGTAATCCAGTGGGATTTACAGTAGGTCCAGAGATGTACACCCAAGGTTTTTTCGCAATCTCTAATACCTTATCAAGTACCTTTCCTGTCAGCTTGAACCCTGTTTCAGAACTGGTGGGAATGGTCACAATATCTGCTTTTAGAAACTTAGCAGCAGATACATAATTCCCATTTGTGCCAGCTGGGAAGCACATAGTTCCACCTTCTTGGAGGCAGCACAGAACCAGCTTGCTAAAAAGAGCATGAGGACGGTCAGCATATATCACTTCCATTTTGCCATCAATTGGGAACCCATAGTTGCTGCTAACAAACTGATTTATTCCACTTGTAACATCTATCTCCGACTCCACAATTTTTTGCCTTAGGAAACTCTCGAAGATAGCAGCTTTTACTTCTCTAGGTATGGGCAAAAAGCTTTGGTCAACATCCATGTGTATCAAAGAAGAGTTATCTGCTTCAACAACGCACAGCTCAACATGATCTAGCACAGAAATGGCTGAACTTGAAAAGCCAATCATGCCAGTTGCTTTTGCCTTTTGAGTTCCCCTCTAAGACAAGTGAAAATTGGATTTTAGTCATGCATTGGAGCAGCAACTAAACTCATGGTTTGATTCTTATATGTCAGTTAAAATGTACTGTATTAGTCCTAGACAATAAAAGTACGCACTAATGAAGTTCAGGATACTGAGGTGAAAAGTTGTATCAAACATTTGTCAATGCAAAATTTTAATATAGAGCAGTCTAGAGGAACAAATTTTATGGATTATAAGTGATGAATGGGCTTCATATAGAGGAGAGGATGATATGCAAAAGGTAAATTTTGTAAAGGATAGACTTGTGAATGATGATTGGTGGGATAAGGTGGATTATATCATTGATTTTACAAGACCTATCTATGATATGATTAGATTTTGTGACACTGATAGACCACGTCTTCACCTGGTGTATGAAATGTGGGACTCAATGATAGAGAAAGTGAAGGTGGAGATTGAAAAAAAAGGGAAATCCTCCATTTCAAGGTGCTGTTATTGAAATCCTTATGTCTCGTTGGACTAAGAGTTATACATCTCTTCATTATCTTTCTCATTCATTGAACCCAAGGTATGTATTTTACAATAGTAACTTTCTATTTTTTTTATTTTAAATTTACTTTCATATGTGTGGTTTCTTTTAAACTATTTTTATGTAGGTTTTACAGTCAAGAAGGGCTTAATGAGGATAAGAATATGAAAGCTCCCTATAGAGATAGTGAAATATCTCGAGAAAGGAACACGGCCTTCTGAAGACTATTTCCAAATTATGATGAGTTGAGTAAAGTTAATGATGAATTTGCAGACTTCTCACTCTTTCAAGGTTCCTTTGGTGATTTGAATTCGATTTCAAATAGGTACATATCTGACCCTAAGAATAAGAATTGGTGGGCTAATAATGGTTCAGATGCTCATTTCCTCCAAACGTTGGCTTTAAAATTAGTTGGTCAACCTAATTCCTCTTCACGTTGTGAATGAAATTGGAGCACATAAAATTTCATTCACTCCCTCAAGAGAAATAAGTTGAGCACAAGTCGTGCTGACGATTTGGTTTTCATCCACAACAACCTCCGTCTTTTATCAAGGATTTTTGATCAATATGAAGATGAGAAAATGAAAATGTGGGATGTTGGTGGAGATGTATTTGGTTCTTTGGAGGACATAGGATATTTGGAGTTTATGAATATCTCACTTGATGAGCCACAAATGGAGAATGATTTGATTTTAGAGAACATTAACGAATAAGGTTTTTTTAATATTTAATAGAGTTTGGATTGCTATTTTTATTTTTTTCTAACAACTTATTAAATTGAGGTTGTTTTAAATTGATATTAAATTTTGAATACTATATATATTTATTATTATATTTTATCCATCCCCTTGCCATCCCCGTATCCATAATTTTTTAATTTTCCCGTTTCCCATCCTCGTACTAGTTTAGGTACCCATCCCTGTCTCGGTGCAACATAGTGTGCACGTAGGTGTGTTTTTTTTTTTTGCACGAAATAATTAGATTGTGCGCTGAGGGTGAGGACCGATACACTATACTCTTTTTCCCTTAACCGTGGTTTTTTCCCACAGGATTTTCCATGTAAGATTTTTAATGAGGTAGTAGTGTGCTCCAATGGAAAATTTTCTTATTTTACCTTCTGACGAGGGATACGAGACATTATCCCAAAATGAATGTCAGGAGCAATTGGATCGTGTTATGGAGAATTTGGGCTCAATTGGGTTCATGTGAAGAAATGTAAATTAAAGAATAGAACACCCAATATGAAGATCAAATTAATTAGGTCAATAATATTTTCCTTTTCTTAGTTGGATTTGTAATTAGGGTTATGGTAAAAAATAACTATAAAAATCCCGGATCCGCGGCATCTCTAGACGGAACACGACAATAGTTTTTTCTTCACGCCGTAGTTTTTTTTATATATTCAAAAACTACTACATAGGTGGAGTGGGGTGATTTATAGGATCCCCAGTCTTGTGAATGAAAATAGAAGATTACATAGGTAAAGTAGAGATAATGTTCAAACTTGGTTTAATGATTAAGAGTGTGTGCGTTCTGTGATAAAAAAAACTCCACCCCCTGTGTTATTTTTTACCCAGCTAGACACACAATCTAGATCATCAATCATTTAAAAAAATGATGCATCTACTAATCAGATTTCCTATTTGCTCAGTTACACTGAACTAATCTAAGGAGGATTGGTGTTGACTATAGCTCTCAGAGATGGTACTTGTTGCTTGTCCATGATCATAATTCCTTTCAATAATCTTGGGACGTTTCGAACATCATTGTAAGTTATATCTCCTTCATCCATGGCTATGCTAGCTAGCAGATCCGCAGCCTGATTAGCGTCTCTGTAGGCGTGTTTGATAGTTGCATCCAAGGTTTGCAAGAGGCTTATGATTACCTGAACCAATAAAAATAATTCTCAATCAAGTTGTGTGTTTTCAATCGTGCATACCACTAAGAGGCTGTCAGTTTGAATGAAAGAGTCCCTGAGTTTGAGTTGTAGTGTTGCAAGAATAGCCTTGAGCCAGCATGGACGGGGTTAGTTGCTCCATCCTGGATTTGAATCCCTATGATAAATATTCCCTCCTTGTCCCTTACCGTTATTCCGATTTCGGCTTTTCAAGACCTGCAATCAAAAGCTGCGTCAGTATTAATGGAGATACGGTTATAGTCAGGGTGCCATCGAATAAGTATAAGATCACATTTCCTTTTCTTTTTAAAGAAAGTGACGAGTCCCATTTTTTGGTAAAGCTTATTAGATGGTTTGGATGAATATACAGGATGTACCAGAAATCCTAGCCTGACAGTTTCTGTAAAAAAAATTTACAAAGCATGGGGGTGGTCATCTTAATTCCTTCATAAATCTATTCCTCCCATTCCATAGCTCCCAACCTATGAAAATAGGAATCGAATTAACTAATAAACTTCGAACACTGGATCTGTATGTAGCTGAAAGGTACCAGGATATTCTATCAAAAAGTTGGTTAAACCGGCCATTTGGAACAGATAACAAACGATTGGATCCCTCCCAAACCTGGAGTGACATGTAACATTCATTGAAAAAATGATTTAGTGAATCTGATGCTTCACATAAAGGACATTTAGAAGCTAAACTTATTCCAAATTTAATGATAATATCATCAAAAAGGATCAAATTATTCATCACTCTCCATATCAAAATTGAAGCTTTTTTCGGGATAGAAGGATTCCATACCTTTTTAATGAGGGAGACATCTGTGATGTCAGTCTCAGAGATAATATGCAGATTTTAAAGTGAACTTACCTAATTTACTTGGAATCCATACCATCTGATCCTTACCATGATTGATTGTGTAATCATTTTCTAAAGGCGTGATTACCTCTTGGTTGAAACCCACTTCCATTGTGTGAGATACCGATCTCTATAGAGTTGGAAACCTGCAATAGTTAGATAGAAAAAAGGAATGTCTTCCTTCTACCACAGATATTCCAGAATGCCTAAACCCATCCAATTGCAAGTCCAGAAATTGTTGTCTCCATTCCCTAGTCTAATTTTAGAATTCAATACAGCATGGTCATTGATTGCTTGATATCTTTTCCATATGTTAGAAGTCCTATATGTCAATGGTAGTGACCAGAGGAAATCGGTCATGATTGTTCTTCCAATTTAGAGTTTCCACCATAATTTGGCAGAGAAGGAGTCTACCACAATTTGTATGTTTCTAGTACCCAGACCATTCTCAGCAATATGAACAAACATTTCTCTCCAAGTCCTCCAGTGCCTCTTTGTCTTACCTGTTTTGTCATAACCCTAAAAGAAGTCAGAGCACAAGCTCTTGATTTTGGATATAGCAGTTTTAGTTGAGCTATAACTGTCCATGTATGTTGAGGGATTGAAAGCAGGACATGATTGATCAAGATTAATTTCCCAGCTTGGGAGAGCCATTTATTCTTCCAATTAGCTAGTCTAAAATTGATCTTTTCCAGTATGTGATTAAAATGACAATTTTTTTCCTTCCCCTGAAAAGGCTCACCCCCAAATATTTCATTTTTTTTCTCTCCTTTGGTAATCTTTGTGAGATCTGATATCCTTTTAATGTTAGCATGACTTGTTTTCTTTCCTGTAATGAATGATGACTTTCTGAAATTTATCTTTTGACCAGTTGCTTGCTGAAAATGGCAAAGAAAAGACTTGAGGTTTGTTAGAGATCTGTTGGTTGCCTTTAAAAAGATAACCGTATCGTCCGCAAAAGATAATCGTGTGATCCTTGTTGTGTTTTCTGGTACTCGAAAGTAGTCTATCTTTTGTGTGTTGTAGAGGATTTTCAGACCCCTTGTGAGTAGCTTAGATATTATCTTAAATAAGAAAGGTGATAAAGGTCCACCTTGTTTAAGGCCGCGTGTAGGTTGAAAAAATACCTTTGGTGAGCCGTTAATCAGTATCGAAAACCATGAATAACTGAGATTAGATAATAACCACTTAACAAAGTGACCGTGAAATCCAAGCCTCTGTAAAATAGTGCTCAGTGTTTGCAATGTTACCCTATCAAAAGTCTTCATCGTGTCTAATTTGATAATCATGTTTAGTGATTCTTTCTTTCTATCTAATAGACCCAATGCTTCATTCATTACCAGGATATTGTCTACTATGTCCCTATTAGCAAGCAAGGCAGACTGTTCAGGGGATATAATAGTGGCCATAAGGGGTTTCATTCTCTTAGTTAAGATCTTAGTAATGATCTTATTTATAAAATTTGAGAGACTAATGGGTCTGAAGTCCCCAAATGAACAAGAACTTTCATTTTTTGGAATTAGGGCTATGGAAGAACTAGCAACGGCTCTCGGGATTCTCACCCCACACTGAAATTCCTAGACTGCATTCATCAAGTTATCCTTGATGATCTCCCAAAAATGTCTATAAAAAGAACTCGGAAATCCATCCGGACCCGGTGCACTATGTTGACCTAGGTCCCAGACTGTTGTCTTGACTTCCTTTAACGTAGATAGTTTGATAAGTTCGCGGTTATCCTGTTCCAAGACTACGCTACTGATGTGAGGCAAGAAGAGATTTAATGCTTGGCCGGTTTTGTCATTATTTTCATCAGTAAGTAAGGCTTTGAAGTAAGATTCTGCCTTTGCATGTATCTCAATTGGATCTGAAATCCATGTGTTTTGTGCATTTTTAATTTTTGAGCTTCTCATCCTTGAGTGGGTTTTTTTACACTTTTGTGAAAATATGCCGTGTTTAGGTCCCCATCTTTTAACCATCGGGTTTTTGTCTTTTGTTTCCAATAAGTTTCCTGCTCTGCTAATCTCTTTAACAATTTTTCCCTAGATCTAATAAGCTCTAATCTATCCTGACTATTGTTAGAGATATCAAAATTAATCTCCAACTGTTGGAGTTTGTTCTCAGCCTTTTTTTTTATGTTTTCCTGGAGGTTTCTGAAAACATTTTTATTCCATTCAACAATTGCTCTCTTAAATCTAGTCAGTTTTAAACTGAAGCCAAGCAAACCTTGTTCATTTAAATCCTGATTCCAATTTTCAGTAACCAAATTAGTAAAGCTCTTTCTAGATATCCACATTGTTTGGAACCTGAATGGTTTGGGGAATGTTTTTTCACCATTGGGAAGACTTATGAGCATTGGGTTACGGTCAGACGTTGTTCTACTTAAGATTTGGACTGTGGTGCTGTTAAAGGCTTGAACTAATTTGTGATTGCCTAAAATCCTTTCTAGTCTTTTAGTTGTGGGTTTTCTAACCCTACCATTATTCCAAGTAAATGGATTTCCTATAGTGTTCAATTCAGCTAACCTGGAAGAACTGATGAAATTATCAAAGTCCATGATACTATTGACCTCTGGAGTAGTCAAGCCTATGTATTCATCTAGGGTTCTAATGACGTTAAAATCACCTCCTATCAATGTCAGATTATCTTCTTGAATCCGTGAGATAAGCTCCAGGTAGAGCTGAGACCCTTTTAGTCCTAGAATGCTTAGCATAGATTAAGAGAATGTGTATTGACTGTTGTAAAGATTTGACAGAGGCTTTCAGATCTACAAATTGTTCATGATCAGCAACACTCTCAATTTCTATGTTGTCGTTATAGAAAATCCAGATTTTTTCATGTGCGGACAACACAGTATTTTTAAAATTTAATTTATGCATGTAAACTGACCTCATGTTTAACTTAAGCTTAGGTTCAATAACTGCTAACAGCTGAATTTTGTGGATTAAAGTGAAATTACTAAGAGCAAGTAAAGAAGTGGATATTCCCCTTGTATTCCAAATCATAAAGTTAACTATCATTAAGACACTTAATAGTTAAACTGGTCATGACCTGGTTAGGACCCGAAAAGAAATCTCTCTGCATAAATGTGTCTTCTCCTGAGTGATGCTGCTTGTTTTCCTTTGGTCCTGTTGTGAATTTGAGTCTATGTTGTCACCATCTTCTTCCAGTGGCACTTCCCCAAAATTGTGGCATTGATCTCCATCCCCCTGGTCATGACTACATTCAGAGAAACTGTCCAACTCCCGACTTTGAAGGAAACCTTAATTGGGAACCTGCTGAGGCACAGTATTAGCACATTTCGTTACTGTAGGATTGGGTAGCAATGTGATAAAGTTTTGGCTTTCTGTCACCTCTTGTACTCCCTCAGCCAAAACTGTGTCCTTGGTAGGGGAAGAAGGAGCGGTTTTAAAGGCCTGAGTTTGTGGCAAGGAGTCTTGGTCTAGAGTCATGTTCCCTTCGTCTTCTTCTTCTGCTAGGAGCTGGAAACGGTTGTAATCCTGCAATTTACACAATGCTAACTCAGGGTTTGAGACCTGGTTTTGATGGAGGGTAGAATCTTGTAACAAGTTTGGCCTAATACTGTTCAGAATCTCAGTCTCTGATAGGGTATCCTCCTGATTATGACCGTGGACTACTATTTGCGATTGCACTTTCATTTTTTCCATTGTCTCAGGGGGGTCTACATGCTGGACATTATTTTGACACTGATTATTACTGTTGTTTTGAAGACTAAGGTTGTTTACCTCAGCTATCTTCTGGGTAACAGTTAAATCGGATGTATGTATTTTGTCCCTAATTGGTATCCATGCTTGGTTATTCCTACTGGGCATTTCCTTGTGGGTTGGTTGTGGAACTTCTGAGTTGGTAACATTCGGTTTAGTCATTGTTTTGGTACCCTTTTGTTTGTAGTGAGACTTGCAATATCCAGAATTGTGTCCTATATTTTTGCATAAAGTACAGTATTCTGGTAACTTCTCGTATTCAATAGGGTACCAATCACTAACCTGGATGGTGCCAAGGCTAATTCTATGTTGTCTTTCCTGTGTGAGATCCAGTTGACACAGAAACAGATCAAAGTTGGACGGGATAGAGCCTTTGTTGCTGCATCTTCTTTCAGGGGAGTTCCTAGAGAAGAGCTAATTGCGTGGATAGGTTCCTTTTGATAACAGTAAGCTGGTGCTCCTTTAATGTTGACCCAGATTAGTGCTATTGGTGCTTCCACATCTGGTACAAAGTCTGGTGTCCACTTTAATATTCTCATCTCAAAAGCCCCAATTTTCCAGACAGTTTTGAGCCAACAATTCTGGTAATCATCTTCAAGCTCAAACCTTAATAAGACATGTCTGTTATCCATTAAACCAGATTTAACATCTCATCTGAAACCCAAAGTTGGGATTATCTTGCGAAGAGCTTCCATCGAAGGTCGTCCTCTGGAGAACTTTCCGACCAGAGCTTTGCGAAGGGGGATAGATAAGGTTTCCACCTCTTCCGGTGAGAAAAGAAAGGCTATCTCCCCTATGTAATTGGTTTGGGGATTGAGAGTTAGGGATTCAGCCATGGATTGAAACTCGGGGATAGATTTTCCGGTGACCATAGCCACATAGGAAAGCGGCGGGCTACCTCCAGTGGGAGGAGCCACCATATAATGAATCGTTGGGCTGGAAGCTTCGGTCACGGCAGAATAGGGGTGGAGATACGGTGGAGATGTCGGTGGGAAAAATTGTTTGTTACCTTTACCGGCGCTGTTTCAGTGGAGGAGCGGAGAGCGTCAGAATGAAAGTGCTTTTTTGGATTTTCAGTAATTGCAGTTAATCCTTCACGTTGTCCTTTGTGATCCTGCAACGTTGTTTTAAGTCACCTTGCATGTGTGACATTGAATTTTCTTCCCAGCAATATTAATCACCCAGTATCATCTTTTCGTTTCTTTAGTTTTGTTAATTATTATATTAGTTAATTATTTTATTTTTTGTTTAATTATTATTAATATGTTTAGTAGCTAAATCTATTGTCCGGCTAAGAATAATGAAGATTTAACTATAATTTATATGTGAGGCCTAATTATTTTTGATAATTGATTTGTATGGATTCCTGATTGTTCTCTGTGTTTATTTTATTTCTTAATTTCTTGATATCTGATCAATCTCGAGTTATTTGGAATAGTGTCAATTAAATTTAGCTATTTATCTTTATCTAGTGGGAAGATTTAATCAATGATGAAATTATCAGAAGATAGTGGGAACAATGGGTGGATAATTTGTTATGGCTGATCTGATTATGAATTATCTTAATTGGGTTTCTTTGGTTCTTAATGCAGTTAAGATATTAAATCTAGTTTATAGCTGATTCTTGCTAGATTATATCTTAATTACAGAAGTAGTCAGTTTATAGCCGATTCTTGTTGGCTATCGATAAAGTAAGAAGAAATTGGACTGTGCTCTGTAGCTGATTCTCGGCAGTCTATAACTGGTTGGTTCATGCGAATTGATTTATCATTGCGCCTGCGATCATATAAATCATTAGTTAATGTTAATTTATTTGCTGCCCGAATTCATTCTCATATTGATATTTGTGTTTATTTGCATTCTTAGTTTAATTTAATTATTTTCTTAGTTAATCAATATTATTTTTCTTAGTTAATAGATAATAGTTTCATCCAGTGAAGGCGTGGCCTGACCAACAATTGAATATTAAGAAGTAAGAATTTGTTTACACTGTTCTCTGTGGGATCGGCCATACTTACTCTATACTTGAATTTAAACCTGATAAGTTAGCAGGTTTATTTGGTAGAAAGACAACCTATCAGTCACCCCCACTTGGTACCAATTGGTTTTAATATGAAAGACCAAGATACTTCAAATTTTACACGGTATCAGAGTATCTTGACATTGGATTGGAATAAAAACAAAATTAATGTTGTTGGGAATTTTTGATATTTCATGTAATTTATGCGAATTTTCTTACACTAATAATTTGTTTATTTAATTTAATTTCTATTTGTTGTCTAATTTTTAATCCCTACCATTCATAACAGTATATTTCAGTTACTTTCAATAAAATTAAATTAGACTAGAGTGTTTCGATCATTTTCAAACAAGAAAATAATTTTTCAACCCAATTTATTTTATGAACGGTTCTTCGGATCAATAACTGACACTGGCCATTCATCGCATATGACGACGGTAATACTGACACGTGATGAAAAGTCATCCATTTCATAGTACTACAATATTTGTGACGTCGCATACAATTCGGTTGCCTCATTTAATTTTTTTTATAACTTTTCACTTTTGTTAAAAATTTAGCGGTAGACAATTTAACACATTAAAACACAGTTTTGAGGGGTTTTTATCTGACAACTACAATCATGCAAAGATAAGAGGGTAAACTACATAAAGCTACAGTTGGGGACATTTGTTTTACATGAACGGTAGTATATTTTGATCATAGATTCAATCAAGTACAAGACGTATAAACCTATCCTAAAGCTTATGTCACATAGTGTGATCGGTGGTTCACACTTTCCCCTAAATCTCACATAAGGATGCTCTCATTTTCTTCCACCGATATCACCTCCGTAATTAGGTAAATGCAACAATAACCTCGCCATTGTGCAGTTTTATTCATTCCCCGTAAAAAAAATTCATCCCAGGCACTCCACTATAAATGCTTCTCTAATCCAGCTCACTAGTGTCCGGTCACCAGAGCGGTAAATTGCGACCCACATGCATACATTCATATGGTCAAGGAACCCTCGCTCCCCTTATTAGTCTAGCGGCACTTTTCAAGGAGATACCAATAAATGCGCCAACATGAAAGTAGACTAAGGTGTATGTCGATATAGTGTACCAATCATGCAATTAACAAGAATGTAAAGCACAAGTTAACATAATAGTCATAAGCATTAAAGGATAGGAAGATCTAAAAATCTCCCAAAATAACTATCAAGTCATGAATACTAATATAAGTCCCCAAGCTAAATCACTACTACCTAAGCGTTGAAACCAGACATTTCATTGGATTCAATGCCCTTGGTATAAAACAAAGAAAAAATAAAACTAAGAAAGAAGGGTTACTTCTTTTCTCTCTCTACCTACTCTTGAGAAATTAGGAGAATGAAACAAAAGTAGGCTAAAACTTCAACCCTAGTATACATAGGATCCTCTATAAAGTAGTAGGAATTTGGCCTTTAAAAGAGTCCCAAAAAAGATACTTAAACCCTAGCATCCATCTGGAAGGGGTCGTACTGTAGCACACGGACCATCCTACTAAGCCTGGGACAGCCCGTGTAATTCGCATGGGCCGTCGGCTGGGTGTCTGTTTCGTCCATCCTGAGTGCACGGTCACGCCATTCTTAATGGAGGTTAGTGCTGAACCCTGGGTATTGAAATACGTGCCAAGGATCGACCTCAATCCACGTTCCCTAGTTCGAGTCAGACGTTGGTATACTTGATGCCTATTTACCCCTCCCCCCCATTCCAAACCAGGCGATTCCCCTCCCAACGATCTAGCTGATGTCACATTACCTGGGTTATGAGAATATAATGCATTCATGTCCTCTAGCAAAGATCCCCTTATACAACCCTTATCACCAGGGGCAACAACGACTATATTACAACTCTGTCGTGGGAGAACCATGGCCTGGATACATGGCTTCAAACCAGATGTACTGGATCCCCACTATGGATAATTCCCTTCTATCAAGTACATACGGGGACCAATGAATGAGAAGAGAGTTGAGTGACACTTTCACGAGGGAGATGGATAAATTTGTTATACACTGAAGCCAAGTCGAAGCTTCCCCTTTCAGTTCAAAAATCATGACAGCTCGATGGCCCAGCGATGTAAAGCCACCCAAAGGGCTCCCCACATACAGCGGAGACACACACCCTTGTGTTTTCGGACCTCCCTTCCTCAGTCTGATGAATTCAAGGGACTTCAACAAACAGCTAAAGTGTGAGCTAGTAGGGAGTTACCTTCAAGGAAAAGGCCAAGAATGGTTCAACAAACTAGGTAAGAGATCTTATCTTTCTTATGAATATTTTTGAAAGGGCTATGTTAAGCCAATTCTTCCAAAATAAAAGATTCACTAAAACATTTACCGAACTCTACCAAAGCAAACAGCGACCAAGCGAATCAAAGGAAGTATTCTACCATCGATATGTGGATGAAAGCCTTAGTGTAGTAAACTGTACCAAGGATGGGATGATCCTATGATAAATGAACGGAATGTCCAACCCTTCCTATATAAAAAAAAACTAGTCTCAAAGAAATCAGAAACCCTGCAGCAGCTGCAAGAAATCGTGCAACAATATTCGAAGATCGAGGAAGCTACAAAGTGAAAGCGCAAAGAGGACACATAGACTTAAAAAGCTTCAGAGTTAAGGCCGATAAGGCCAGAGGCTTCGAGCAAGGGCTTCGAGAGCTATATCCCCCTGAATGAGACTTAGTTGAATATACACTCCATCCACAAATGGCTGTTTAAGACTCCCCCTCCCGGAAAGTACATACTTTTGAAGAAGGATTCTCCTAAGCTCTGTAATCATCACAAAGAGTGTGGCCATGGAAAAAATGAGTTCATTCAATTGAAAAGGGAGATCGAAATATGTGCAAGAGAATGCCTACCCCAAAAATGCATCGAAAGACTAAAAAAAGAAAGCTCTTCAGAGGGGAAGGAAGGACGCCATCGCTGGAGCCCTAACAAAAGGGTATCCGATCGAGGTGGTCGAGAATGACAGGGAAATAATGGGGAATGAGTAGAAAATAAAATAAGAGAAAATGGTAGGCCCGACCCGGAGGCTCGGGCAAGATACAAATTGAAGTGAAGGGGATAATAGAATGATCAACTTCATCAATGGGGTGGTGAGTAACCAATCCTCGAACACCATCATTAAAGCCCAATCCTGATATATCCCCCCCTGGAGAACCTCCAAAAATAGTTTCGACCCGAAAAAGCCATAACCTTCTCAGAAATAGACCTAGTACCCAGTCAAACCCCTCATACAAATCTGATGGTTGTTCGTACAATAAGAGATTTCTGAGAAATAGACCTAGTACCCAGTCAACCCCCTCAGAAATAGACCTAGTACCATTTACGCTACAATAAGAGATTTCAATGTTAATAGGTTGTTCGCAAATAATGGCATGGGGGTGGTAGTGATATTCGTCAATTGCTTTAACCAACCGGTCTTAGGACGTGAGATTTTACGGAGAACAACTTAATTTCCCACTGTCTGGCTTTACTAGGAAGACAATGCTCTCCTAGGGTGTCATAATCCTCCTAGTTAAGGTGGCAGATGGAGATAAAGAGGTGAAGGTCGATTGCACCTTCGTCTTCATCGATGGCATATCCCTGTACAATGTGATGTTGGGAAAGTCTTAGATATGCCAAGCCCAAGCCATATGGTCCACCTATAATTTGACGATTAAATTCCCTACCAAGAAAAGGATAGCAGTTATCAGGGGGGATCAATCGGCAGCCTGAAGCTGTTTGGAAATTTCCCTGAAAGAAGCAAGGAAGGGAGATAGAGTTGCTTCGATAAATGGAGAAGTCAGACCTATGGGCACTAAACTGTTGGCCATTCGATTATCGGGGAATGTGGTCATGGGGAAAAGACCACCCGCAACAAAAGAAAAACTAAAGGATCTCCTTGATGACCATGCGAATGTATTTTTATGGAGCACGTTCAACCTCATAAGAGTGCCCAAACAGTTGATGGTTCACAGACTCAATGTTAACCCATCTCAAAAACCCATTAAGAAAAAAGAAGGTTGTTCGCCCTTGAGAGAGCCGAAGCTATAAAGAAAGAAGTACAAAAGCTTCTTTGAGTGAAGGTCATCAAAGAGGTGGTTTACCCAAAATGGCTAGTGAACCCCGTTATGGTCCCCAAACATGATGGTGCTTAGCGAATGTTCATAGATTTCACGAATCTCAACAAAATTTATCCCAAAGATAGCTACCCCTTGCCTTCTATTGATACGCTGGTCGAAGCAATAGCAAGATATGAGGTACTCACCTTCTTTGATGCCCATAAATGTTACCATCAAATTCTCTTGGCAGAAAGGAAAATCAAAGACGTTGTTCATCACAGACGTTAGGACCTTTTGTTACAAGAAAATGCCATTCGCCTTGAAGAATGTAGGGGCAACTTACCAAAGGCTGATCGACAAGATATTTAAAAATAAGATGGGAAGGAAAAAGAAAAAACTATAACCAAATCCTACTAGATCTCAAAGAAACCTTTCAGAGAGTCCAAGATACAAACATAAATCTTAACCCAGCTAAATGCATGATCGATGTAGGAACAAGAAAGTTTCTAGAATTTATGGTCTCAGAAAGGGGAATCAGTGTGAACTCGGATTAGGTCAAAGCTTTGATAAACATGAAGCCCCCTTAAATAGGTTAGGATGTTTAGAGATTCACCGCCCGTACTCATCCGTTTCATTTCCGAAGGCTTCGGGAAACACCTGTCATTCTTCGAGTTGCTTCGAAAGGCCAGAAAAATTGAATGGACAAAAGAGTACGACCAAGCCTTCCAGGACTTAAAAGAACACTTGCGGAGCTTGCCAACCCTGATGACGCCAGAGAGGTGGGAGGATTTATACATGTAGATCTCGGCATCCACCTTGGCAATAAGTGCAATTCTGGTGAAGGAAAAAGAAAAGGCTCAACATCTCATCTACTTCATAAGCAGGGCATTGTATGGCCCAGAAACAAGACATTCCGCCCTTGAAAAGCTAATAATAGACCTATTCCATGCGGAGAGATAGCTTCGGCCATACTTTCAAAGCCATAGGATCATCCTGCTTACGAGCCATCCAATCAAATAGGTGTTTCTCAAGCCTAAGGCCTCAGGCCAAATGATGAAATAGGCAATCGAACTAGAGGTAAATGACATCCAGTTCTGCACAAGAACTGTTATTAAGGGCAAAGCCTTAGCAGATTTCATAGTGGAAACCACAAAACCAATCAAAGTTGGTGGTGAGAAAGAGTTCAAGGAAGCATGGAAACTATACGTTGATGGATCATTCTATTCACAAGCCCCGAGAAAAAAATATTATCCCCACGCACTACACTTTGACTTTTGGTCCATGAATAATGTGGTGGAATACGAAGCACTGATTACAGGGATTCGACTAGCAAAGGGCTTAGGGGTTCAAAGCCTGGAAATTTCCAATGACTCCCAGATCGTGGTTCAGCAAGTCAGGGGGGAGTACGAGGCTAGGGAAAGAAGCTTACGAAGCTACTTGGAAGTAGTGAAGCCCTTTCTTTAACAATTCCATCATTATACTCTAGCGCAAGTCGCTTGGGAAAATAACCACAGGGCTAATGCCTTGATTATGCTAGTTTCATCAAATCTGACCATTCAATCCCAAGGGCACTTAATGGTCGAAACATTGAGCAAACGTAACTTTGAAGAAGAAACAACAGTAATGATAGTTGAAGGGAAAACTCATGGATAATGCCAATTATAAGCTACCTTTGGGATGATACCATCACAGAGGATGTCATCGAAGCGAGGAAAATCAAACTGAAGGCTCCTAAGTATGTAATCCACAAAGACCTGCTCTATCGACGGTGTTATCTGCAGACATTCCTACGATGCGTAGCCCCTCACGAAGCTGATTATCTTATTCACAAAACCTACGAGGGAGAGTGCAGAAGCCACAAGGGGCTCGGTCGATAGCCAAGAAACTCTTTCTAGTAGGATATTACTGGCCTAAGATATTCGATGGTACCAATACTCGCATCAAAGTTTCCCATCAGTGTCAGAGGTACGTATCGATCACCCATGTTCCCTAGGAATAAATGATGAACATAAAAAAACTCCTGGCCATTTGATATCTAGAAAATCGATCTGGTGGGCCCCTTCCCTAAAGCTATAAGCCACTTTTGGTGCCTAATTTCTGCAGTAGACTACTTCATAAAGTGGATTAAGGCAGAAGCCTTAACCTTCATAAAAGGAAAAGCGATGATTAGCTTCTGCTGGAAGAATATCATCTGTCGCTTTAGGATCCCTCAAACTATCATAACCGACAATGGTACCCAGATTGTTAGTGACCCACTCCAGAGCTGGTGCAAGGAATACAAGATCCGATAGAAGGTCACCAACGTATACAATCCCCAAGTAAATGGGCAGTTGGAGGTCATGAATAGGACCATTGTCAATGGCATAATGTGCAGGAGGAAATTGGATCAATGAATTGCCTAGCGTGCTTTGGTTGTACCGGACAAAAAAAATCCTCTGCAAGGGGTGAAAGTCTATATAGCCTTATCAATGGTTAGGAGGCGGTAATCCCCATCGAGATAAGGTTTCCCACATTATGAAAATTTTCTATCAACAACGAGAACCAGAAAGTCAATGACGAGTAGCACCGCCTGGACCTGGACCTTCTTGAGGAAAAAGGAGAAAGTGCATCCCTCCACGAAGCCAAGGTGAAAAATGGATTAAACCGTACCAAGATCGAAGGGTTTGAAAGTATAGTTCTCACTTGGAGACCTCATGATGAGGAGTAACGAAAAGTCTTGAAGGGAGCCCATAGGAAAATTAGCGGCGAACTGATAAGAACCCTACCGGGTAATTGCAGTTATGTGTTGGAAACACCCCAAGGTGAGCTGATTCCCCGCTGATGGAACATATCAAATCTTTGGAGGTACCATTCTCCCAAATCTCAGTAGACCTGGTTAGGCTAGGGAGTAGCTTACCCGAAAATAGTTATAGGCACAAAAACACCTTCTGCAGAAGTACTTCCTGTAAATCAAGGGAATTTCCCAACTCTTGTTACTAATATATTGAAGTTCTTTTCCCTTAATTATTCCACTTTACCTTATATACTATAACACACTACAGGTAAATAAGGTCGATGCTTGGGAGGTCATCGCCGTACCTCTCAAACATGTAATTTATAAGCCATTTTTGCTTACTAAATAAAACTAAGTAGATAGTTGGCAAGTCGGGGTCATCCACAGAGAAGAGGGATATTCCTAAGGGTTCATGCATACAAGGGTGAATATAAGCCTAGA
>JAUOBV010000008.1:4997030-5018317 GCA_032360425.1 Rubia occidens
ATAAACATAATTTTATAAATTTAATCAAATTATTCATTCATTATCAACTGACATTTCTTATTTTGTCACTATTTTTTTATAATGTATAATTATTTTTATACAACTTAATATTTTTTATATAAAATATGTACGTATCGATAAAAATCAAGTTGATTTTCTTTCGGTCAATAGATTAAGATTCTAATATTAATAATATATTTATTTATTATAAATTTTTCAGCATGTTTAATTCGTATATATGAAAACAACTAATTATTAATTTTATAATTATTTAAGTTGTTACATTTCGATTTTCGATTTGTAAAAGGCAACCCGAGTAAACCGAACGGTCCGAACCGAATAAATCGAAATATTTGAAAACCAATCTACTGCCCGGTGCCCACCCCTTCATACAGCCTCTCTCCTCATTTTTCTTCACGCGTTCCTCTATTTTTCTCTCTCAAGACAAGAAGAAGAAAAAACCCTAATTCACAGCCCACTTCTGTAAGTCGTTGCTCTTGTTGCTTTAATTGTTGTGATCTGGTTAGTTTTTAGCGTGCACATGTTTTCTCCGGTTACATTTCGAAGGGATTGAGTTGTTTTCCTTCATTCCGTGGCTCAAATTTCAGATCTTGAACAAAAGTTGTTAATTTCCATGCTTAATGATGAATTTTTGTTTCGATTGTCACTTGCATGTCGTTCTCTCTGTAGAAATTGAGTTGCTATATGTACTTATATACTGGGTTCATTCCATTTTTTTGATTAATCGTGCATCAATCTATTGGTTTCCATTTTATGCATATATTAGGGTTTTCTCGGGTTGGTGTGAGTTGAACACTTGTATGCATTTACTCGTTTCTCTGTTGGTCAAGTGTTAAAAGATCTGTTTTTTCTCGAATCAGACCTTGCTCCATGTATAATTAGTCGTACTTGTGTGATTAGTGTTTACGATATGTTGCTTTTATACTGATTTGGTACTTTCCTGGTTTGATTCAATTCGTAGTGCTAGGTTGATTATAATAATTATTATAATTATAATAGACAAGAATTTCTTTTCCTTACTCATGGGACTAGCCCGTTGGTCCAAATCCAATTAGAAATGCAAAAGAAATTTTTTCGGTTTAGAGTTCTGTCAGAATTCTATTAACGCCTCCTATATTGAACAATACACTTACATATGTTTACTCACACATGTTGGGTGTGCGTATAGTGTTACACATATATTCATGATAAACACACAAATGCTAAACTCACACCTGTATGGAAGTCTGTCTATTGCATTTAATGTCTGTATTCGTGTCTCCATATGCTGGTTTTTATAAGCACACTTGATCCTCTTTCGACCAGCTCAATCTTTTCAAATTTGCTGAGTCGTTCTGGGATCTGAACTTATTTATAGTTTTTTTGTATTAAATAAATTGATCTTGGCAATCTCACATGGAAATAGACAAACATTTCAATGAAAATTGAAAGTTCGTCAAACGCCTTCACATATGATCTTGACTTGTTTTGTACTCGTTGGTTCAGAGTACGGACTGGAGGTCTTTCCCCGTGCTGTTGTATCTGTTCACGCAACCATTGTTCACAGGCTTGCTTAAAGATGGCAACCCATGCAATTACTAGTATACTTGCAATGGTAACCAGTTTATGTCCTCTCTCTTCTGCCAAGTCTTATTCATAACTGCTTTTAAATAGAGTACCTTGCCATGTCTATCCTTTTCTCCGATTTTCTGGAAGTATAGTTGTAGAAGAACAAGGATAATATTTGCTGTTGTTTTCTATGTCGTTGCAGGTGACGGGGAAGGATAAGAACGACAGATACGTGGCCGCATTTGATTTGCTGGATGAGTTGAATAAAGAGGAATTTAAGCTTGATAATGAGTTGGAGTCTAAGCTGGCAAACACTATTCTCCAGCAGCTTGATGACAAGGCTGGTGTTGTGTCCGGTTTAGCAGTTAAATGGTATGTGCTATTAATGTATTTTGGGTAGCTTTTTGCCTATTTGGACAATAGAACTTTTTGTTTAAGAGTAAGTTACTTTGGATTATCTTTCAGACATGATTGAATCCCCCCAATCTATCTCTCTGCCAATTGGAGAGTGGTAAATAAATGAAAAACAGTATATGGTAGATTCCCCCCCTCAGTGATTTCAAATTTTCAACAAGGGGGCTGTGCATATTTTAGATTGTTAAGCATTTATCATGATCTGACAATTCATCACTTTCTATTGTTTTTGCCATGATAGAAATGTTCAGGTTACATTTCGTAACCTGTGGCATAGAGAGGAAATCTCAATTTAGATAATTATTTGGTTTTTAAAAGTTTGGAGACTAGATTCATAAACTGATGTTAGCATCAGAGAATCATGTAAAACCTTTAACATCACACTGTGCTCAGTCTTCCGTTTCTTATTTATTTCTGAACTGACCTTTAAAATGCTTCAGCATTGATTATGAGGAAACTTGTTTTAAATTGTTGCTCGCATCTACTTCTTTTTTAAAGTCTTTCTCCTGTTTCAGCCTTTTTAGACACATCTCCCTGTAATGAAAAAGCTATTTAGAATCCTGCTGTTGTTTATAATACTTTGAGCAATATTTTATCATTTTGCTTACCTTTATCAATTGTGAGAATTTTTCTTTTTCAAAGTTTTCAATGGTGGATAACCTGTCTGATAGATTTATAGCGACTGCAAGATGAATGCTTTTAGGATGTTAAGGTTTATACTTACTTGCTTCAAGATAAACACTTCTATGTTTTGTACCATTTCCAATGTGTACAAAAGGCTACTTGGCTGATCCATTCTAATCATTCTTTATATTTCTTTTGACCTTTCCAGCCTGCCTCCGTTGGTGATGAAAGTTCAAGCACAAGTAGTACTGGAGATGACTAATAAGTTGTGTGATAAACTACTCAATGTGAAGGACCAACATCATGATATTACTAGCATAGCTTTGAAGACAATTGTTTCTGAAGTCCCTCCAGAATATGTTGCACAAGATGTCCTTTTTTCCATCACTCCAAAGTTGATTAAGGGAATCACTGATTCTGTAAGTGACTGACCAGAAACTTTTTATAGTTTATATCCTTAGCAAAATCATGCAAGATTTTATGGAGTATGTGGTATTATATCAATTCTTATATTGATGAAATACCACACAAGCCTATGCATTGTCGAAATCTTTCATTGAATGTTACCACATGCAGATTCTGTACACAAGTTCACTACAATGTTCTATATGTTATGGTGTTTTTTAAAATGTTTTCTCCATAAGTATGCCTTTCACTTTTTGAGCAGATAAAGTAATTTGAAGTGCAGAGCTGGTCAGTTTTGCTTCTTATCACTCTTTATGCTGCGTTGAATCTGCAAAATTGGTCCTTTTCTTTCAATGTTTGTTGGTATTCAAAGTTTAAGAACAGTTTAAATATATTATAGGCATCTAGTGCTCTAATTGAAATGAATAGAAAACTCATTCAAATACTATCAGTCCTTGGTTCCTGGTCCTAAATGAAGTTTTGATTGTATTTCTGGTTAATGCTTCTTAATACTTCCTCTCTGAAGAATTTTTTGTTTAACTAATACATGCTTTGTCTCTCTTGTTTACTTACCGGACTCTTTACATAATTATTCTCCCTCCGTCCCAATTTAAACTTCCAGTATAGCTTTCTGAAATTAAGAAACACATACTCCCTCTGTTTTACTATGTTTGGCACCGTATGTTTAGGTGGTGTTTTTTTGCAAGTTGAAATGTGGAGAGAATTGAGTGAAGAGTAATCAGTGATTGAGAATGATGTTCTTTTTGCTAAAAAAAAGGAAAGGGGACAATCTTAGAAAAACATACGAAAATGGTAAGTGCCAAATTTAAGAAAACAAAGGGAGTACTCCCTCCGTCCCTGCCAAAGAGGCCGATCAGCTTTTGGCACACGCACTTAGGCGCTGGGACCCGGAGGGAAAAAGTTGGGCTCCTGTGGGGGTAAAAAGGGAAATTACAAAAGTTAATCATTCCTCTTCTTCATCCCTAATCAACTTCATGCATCTCTTCTCCACTCTAATAAGTCCTAAACCACCGCACCGCCACCACTGAACAACTAGCAACCATGGCCGTTGTTGAACAATCAGCCACCACCAAGAAAACTATGGCAACAGAAAGGAGAATTCAACAAGATAACAGATCAGAAAATATCAATCTTTTCTCAATTTTGCTAGTCGGCGGCTATGGCAACAGAAAGGATAATTGGAGTCGCCATGGATTTCTCCGCATGCAGCCATAAAGCTCTCAAATGGGCTGTGGACAACATTGTACACAAAGGTCACATGATTTTTGTCTGCATACGCCCCGGCGGCGACTACGAAGACTGGAATGATGCAGCAGCGCCGTCGCTCGGGTAGGGTTTCCGGGACAGGGGGAATGAGAGAGCAACCAGAAGTGTGGGAAGAATATATAGGCGGAGAAGGCTGATTTGGTGGTTGTGTGTGAGGGATGGAGGGGCTGATTTGGTGGTGGCTTTTGAGGAACGGTGGTGGTGGTGGTGGTGGTGGGGCGGGTGATTAATTAGATTGGGAGCTAGATTTAACAAAGTATGGTTTGTTTACTGGGCTTATTAATAAAGCAATTGGCCCAAATCAGAAATTTATGTTTTAAATTTAAAGGTTTGATATGTAATTATAGTAAGGGTAAAATTTATATTTTAAAGTGCTTTATTTTGCCAAATGGAGAGAATGAAAATAGGACTCTTTGGTTGGGACAGACAAAAATAGAAAGTAGGAACCTTTGGTTGGGACGGAGGGAGTATGTTTGATGGCTGATATCTTTAAATGTATAATTAGAAGTTATAAAGTTAATATTTAGTAATTATACGTTGTGGCCAATCTAACAAGAGCTTACATGATATTGTTCGTAGTATATCAATTGAATGTTCAAAGTGTTACACTATCAGTCAGGAGTGGAAGCTTAAACTGGGACAGAGGAAGTGTGTTTTTTGTTTTATCATTCTTGTTTGGCTCCTTATGATGGTGATGCTAACATTTGCTTGTCAGGCAACAAACACCGAAATTAAGTGCAAGTGCCTAGACATTTTACGTGATGCTCTTCACAAATATGTGAATTTAATGGCTCCAAGCCATGAGTCATTGTTAGCTGCTCTGTTTCCTCTGTTAAGTTCCAATCCAGCCACTGTCAGGAAGAAGGCGGTCTCATGCATTGGTAAGAACAAATAAATTACGCATCAGAAGTTTGTCTGTTTTGGATATGCCTATGCATGGTGCAATGAGCTGTATATCCATGAGTTAGCTAATGGATGTTTCTCTGTAAACGTATGTCATCTTTCAGCATCTTTATCTTCAAGTTCGTCTAATGATTTGCTGGAAAAAGCTACTGCTGAACTTGTTTCGCGTTTGAGATTTGAGACTTCAAAACCTGAAATGGCACGGACTAACATTAAGATGATTGGAGCCCTAAGGTTTATTTTCGGTTGTCTTTTTCACATTTGATACTTGGATTATCTATTTAAACCTCCATATTTTGTTGAATTTATTAGCAATCCATCAATCAAGTTTGAATAGCATAGGTTCATACAGGACTTGAAACATTACCCTTACAGATATGAAAATCTCCCTATGATGTATGTGTATACATATACATATATTTTAAATTTTATTCCAAATTAAATGGCAAAAAAATCATATCATTCAAAAATTTTACCAACCAAACACTAATGATGATAATTCTTTACCTTCAACCAAACAACATTTTACACCGTAACCATTCCCAATTAATAATTTTATCATTTCCGTTGCCACTCCCCCATCCTTACCAAGCTCACCCATATTATACAACCATGGAACTGTATTAGCAGATATTGCTAAGGCAGTGTTTTTTAATGAATATTGGCAATTCAATTCCAATTTCTCTTACAATAAATAATTTGTAGACTTACCCTTGTATCAAAATTGTTTTAACTTCCTACTTCTAATCTTTCCCTTTTCTCACATGTTTAAAACTCAAGTATCTTACTGATAAGATATTCTCTACTGTTTGAAGCCAAGCTGTGGGCTATCGATTTGGTTCCTACCTTGGAGATACAGTTCCTGTTTTAGTTAACTATTGCAGAAGTGCATCAGAGAATGACGAGGAACTTTGTGAATATAGCCTGCAGGTATTGTGTATGGTATTAGTGCTTTATGTATACTTATATCTTCTAGTTTCATCTTTTCTTTGTTTATTTTACTGCCTTGAAATAATTTGTCTACCAGGCATTGGAGACTTTTCTGCTTAGCTGCCCTAGAGACATTTCTTCTTATTGTGACGAAATTCTCCACCTTACGTTGGAATTTCTTAGCTATGATCCTAATTTCACTGATAGCATGGATGGAAATGCTGATAATGATAGCTATGAAGAGGAAGAGGATGAGTATGTTATAAATTGCATCTCTTGGACATTCTTATTTAGTTTGAGTAAGCTGGGTTCTAAGCTTATTTCTCATTCCCTTTGATACTTAAGTGAGAGTGCGGATGAGTACACAGATGATGAGGATGTCAGCTGGAAAGTTCGAAGGGCTGCAGCGAAATGCTTGGCATCATTGATCGTTTCTCGTCCTGAGCTGCTTGGCAAGTTGTATGAAGATGTAAGACATTCATCCCTCCTGAGTCTTCATGCCTTGTGCGTTTTCTCCTGCGGGAGTTTCTGCTTTTTTAAAGAGTAAAATATTAATACTGTAATAATATTTATCTTGCGATTTGTGATTAGTCGCAGTTAGGTTAGTTTTCATTTTATTTACATTATAAAGGCACAGTTTCCAATTTTAGAAGTTAAAATTAAAATGAATTACACTTTCTTCAGAGGAGTTGCAGTATTTTTAATATTAGTTTTTCGAAAGGGATGTGCATAACTTGAGGTTGCTAAAATCTCTAAATTCGTACGGAAATAGGTTGTGGGTTGAATTTGGTCATGGTTTTATATAACTGTAGTGTTGTATTGGCAATTTTTTAATTGGGGGTATTCATTTTCTCGGATGCTGAGATGAAATAGATACTCTCTTATGTGAGTTATTGCCTCAAAATGAAATCGGATGCTCTTATTTTTTTCTTATTATTTCCTTGCAGGCCTGTCCAAAGTTGATTGACAGATTCAAGGAAAGAGAAGATAATGTTAAGGTAATGCTGGATACCATGGTAGATAAGATATCAATTTAACCCTGCACTTATCTGATTATTTTTGGCTGCAGATGGATGTTTTCAATACTTTCATTGAGTTACTGCGACAGACTGGAAATGTTGAGAAAGGGCAAAGGGATTTTGATGTATCAAGGCATGCTCATTTAATTATCCGGTTTTTACGTTTTGCATTTTTAGAATGTGGAACTTCTATTGGGCTATTGTGGAGTTGAAGTAAATTGTGATTCCAGAGATTGATTGCTGGATGGTACTTTGTACTGTAAATGATATGAGTTTTTATCATCAATACATGCAAATGTTTATTTTGGTAACTAAATATGTTAGGGAGCATCAAGTTAGATGAATCGTAATGAGAAGCCCAATTACATGTTGCGAGGCATTAGAGATTGAGTTATGTGTTCAAACAGTTAAGTAACAGACCGTAATCTAAAATATCTCAGCTGCCACAAGTCATCCATGAAGCATAGACATAAAATAAAACATTTAACATGATCAAGAATATATGGCTGACACGCGAAGTTGAAGTCTTCTTGTTTGTGCATATGGTATGCAGCGAGTGTCCTTAATCTCGTTATATTTATCCATTAAGATTAAAGAGATATTGAGGCAGTAAGTGCTTATCCACCTGCCTGGCTTGCTGTATCACTCTTATCTGTTTTTATCTGGAAGCTCTTATAATTTTTTTAACTGTATAGTACTTTTGGTACCTCATACTGGTACGAAGTTGGCTGTCAAAGCAGGCTGTTCTTTTTGTTTGAGAGAAGCAACTGTTTATTGTTGTTAATAGAGAAGCAACTGTTTTGTCCTGATTCTGATGCGAACTGCAATAATCAATTGTGCCGTTCTAGATTGTTATTGAAGCAAGAAGTCCCTGAAATTGTCCAATCCATTAATATGCAGTTGCGAAAGAAATCTGTCAAGACAAAGGTGAGCTCATGTCAATACTGCATGGCATTATAATAATTATCTAAATCTGATTTGTGTTGATTTATGTCATGATGGGTCATAAGGAAAAATAATCGCATTTCTATTTCTAATTCAGTTGAACCAACACTTGAGCTGCTTTCTTCTGTAGGTTGGAGCCTTTTCAGTTCTTAAAGAGCTAGTAGTCGTTCTGCCTGATTGTCTTGCTGACTATATTGGATCTCTTACTCCCAGAATTGAGGAAGCTTTATTTGTAAGTTTTCTTTATTCGTACATGAGCACAATCCTCTTGATGTTTGTCAAAAGTGTTTCATATCTTGTCAACCTGTTTGCTCTTTACCAGGATAAATCTTCCACCTCCAGTTTGAAGCTTGAGGCTCTTACCTTTACAAAATTGGTTTTGGCATCTCACGCTCCTTCTGTTTTTCATCCTTACATCAAGGTATAATCGCTTGAATGCATTAATTATTTATAACTTCACAGCAAGATAAACTGATTTCTCAAGTATTCGATGGCACTGAAACTCAACTTTTGCTATGTATCCTTCAGGGGGGGGGGGGGGTCATAGAATTTGGGAATGTTGCATGTTTATTCATTATGTTACAGTATTCTCTTGTTGGGCATTCTTACTATTTGCCATATTATGATATGTTCTAAAAAAATGTTCAGACAACTCATTTCATTGCCATGCTGTTATATTTAGGCTATATCAGCTTCTGTTATATCTGCTGTTGGCGACTGTTACTATGGAGTTACCTCTGAAGCGCTAAGAGTTTGTGGAGAACTTGTTTGGGTTGTAAGGCCAAAAGTTGAGATTGGATTCTTTGTAATGATGTTAATTATTGAGTTCCTTTTGTCCCTTGTATTTACCTGAAACACTGTCGGGTATTGTTAATCAGGACTCTGGTTTTGATTTCAAACCCTTTGCTCATCCAATATACAACGCTATCATGGTACGTCTAACAAATCAAGATGAGGATCAGGTAGGAGAATTTGTTGATTTTGGATGATATTCTTTCTTCAGTAGTAGGACAATGTTATAGTGTTTGACTACTCTCTGCTTCCAGGAAGTAAAGGAGTGTGCGATTACATGTCTGGGGCTTGTTATATCAACATTTGGTGATCACCTCAGAGTGGAACTACCATCATGCCTTCCTGTGCTTGTGGATTGTATGGGGAATGAGAGAACTAGGCTTACTGCTGTGAAGGTTGGTTCAACTTCATGTAGATGGCTAAGGCCCTGTTCTTTTCGACTGAACTGATTTGAACCAAATTTAATCAAACTGAACTCTGTACAATTTATTACTTCTAGCAACTGAAGAGAATTGAATTGCATTTAAGTTAAAAAGAATAGTGCCTAAGTAGTTAAGTAGATAGAGTGTCGGTTTTATTTTTCTATTAAGAAAAGTTATGTAATGCAGAGAGAGTGCTCACAGGTAAAAGAATGACCGTTAATTTATTAATACTGTTTTATCTCATTGGTTTTAGCTGTTGGTTGGAACAAAGTAAGCATGGATTTGTTTTTCAAAAAAGAAGAGAAAGAAGAGAAGTAAGCATGGATTTGAATGTGCGGGCTAATGTTACCTCTAATATGTCTATATTATTGTTATGATAGAAAAGGGAAATGTTTAGACATAAAGATGATTTTCTTCGAATCATCTGAATGCTGAGTAAATCAAGTTTTGTTGATGAACTGACCAGATTTAGTGCATTTCCTCTCTAGGCATTTGCTGTAATAGCCGCTTCTCCGCTGCACTTAGAGATATCCTGTGTCCTCGAGCAAGTAGTCTCAGAATTAAGTGCATTGTTAAAGAAGGTATGCAACTCTCTTCTTGTTATATGAAGTATCCTACCATTGCTTCCATATGACATCTTATAGTTTTTATCTCAAGTTCTCAAGGCTAGTTCATTCTTTTGTGGTAGGCCAACCAACCTCTGAGGCAGGCTACTCATGGAACTCTGAATACCCTGATTGTCGGTTATGGTGATAAAATTGGCTTAGCTGCTTATAAATTCATTATTGTGGAACTCTCTTCCCTGATAAGGTTTCTCTTGCTTTTGATTTACTTAGCCACTCTCAAGTTTTATCATATAAGAATTAAATTATGTGGTGCTCTATGAATTCCAGTGACTCTGACCTGCATATGACTGCACTCGCCCTGGAGCTTTGTTGCACTTTAATGTTGGGTGAAAGGTCAAGTCCCAGTGTGAGACCCACTGTCCGAATTATGATTCTTCCTCGAGCAATGACTTTGGTGAGGAGCTCGTTGCTTCAGGGGCAGGCACTTCAGGTATAATGCTTATCTGTATCCATTAGATAGTCGACCCAGTGTGTTATTTTTTATTGAATTTTTTCTGTTGATCTTGAAGGCGTTGCAAGAGTTTTTTGCTGTGTTGGTTCACTCTGCGAACACAAGCTTTGATGAGCTTTTAGAAACTCTTGTTTCAACAGCAAAAACATCTCCAGAGGCTGGTGGTGCTGCTGAGAAGGCTTTATTTTCCATTGCTACATGTATAGCAGTTCTCTGCCTTGCTGCAGGACATGAGAAATGTTCATCTACCGTTGATATGCTCGCAAACATCTTGAAAGATGACAGCAATGCGAATGTGGTAAGCTTGGGACGTATGATATTGGATCTTTCAAACTTATTTTCTCTACTGTTTTCATCTTTCAGATATTGTGAGTAAACTAAAACACACTCTTTTCATTTCCAACTACTTAATTGAAATTGCATATTGTAAAACTAATTTTCGATGTTAGAAAACTACAGTACACAGCAGTTTAAGTTGGTTAAAAAATATCTGCTCCTGTGGTGTGGAAAAGTTCTTGGTTGATTTTCTGTTTTTGACCTAGTGTAATCCAGGAGCATTTCAAAGTTTGTCTCTGGTATATTTCCATTATGTTTTGGGGCTGCAGCCATTTTGGTCCTCTTATGTAATGTTCTGATGCTGTCCAATTAAGTTCCTTGTGTTTGGGTGGTTGGTGGTTTTGGTCCTATTGATGACTCTAAGCAGTCCATTGATTGAATGGTCAACTGTTGATGACTGTTTGTAGCAGGTCCAAAGAACTAAACTGGGCAGTGAGCTTAAAATGAATTTGAGTTTTTTGGAGATCAATTTGCATTTAGGCTTCATTGGTGTTCAATTTAGTTTTATGAACTTGAAGTTGCTTCATCTGGTGCTTTCAGTTCTTCCATATCAACTTCTTGTTACTTTTTAGTTCTCAGCTGGGCAAAAAATTTCAGGCCAAAAAACATCTTTCCTTGCTTTGTTTGGGAGAGATTGGGAGGAAAACAGATTTAAGCTCACATTCACAGATAGAGAATATCATCATCGAATCATTCCAGGCTCCTTTTGAAAAGATAAAATCCGCAGCTTCTTGTGCTCTTGGAATTATTGTTGCTGGTAATCTGCAGAAATATCTGCCATTTATCTTGGACAAAATTGATAATCAGCAGAGGAAGCAATGTTTACTATTACATTCTCTAAAGGAGGTATATAACATTAGCTGACTTTGCCTGATATTCAATAGCTTTATGTTATCTCTTGAATTTTGTGAGTGCATCCTTATTGCAGGTTATTGTAAGACAATCAGTGGATAAAGCTGAATTCCTGGAATCAAGTGTTCAAAAGATACTTAATCTGCTCTTTAACCTTACTGAAAGTGAGAAAGAGGGTGTCCGCAATGTTGTAGCTGCACGTCTTGGGAAAATTGCCCTCATTGATCCCCCCACGCTTGTTCCAGCGCTTAAGGTATCATCTCTTATTGACTTATAGCTAGCTGTGTCTCTGTATATGTTCATCAATGTTTAAAGTTTGCACGCCCTCTCTCTTTTTGTAGGAACAAACTACTCATCCAGCTGCATCTACCCGAGCTACTGTTGTGATTGCCATAGAAAATGCTATAGTTTGGCGAGCAGAGAAAATAGATGGGATTCTAAACTCTGAAATTTCTTCATTCCTAATGCTTATCAAGGATCATGATCAGGTAGTTATGAATTTATTTCCATGAATAATGCTTTGTTCTCTCGCACATCAACTGAGGAGTTAGTGACAAGTGGTATCTCTTTGTTTGACCCCCTGTAGTTGTATATGAACTATGAGGATCTGCTGTTGATTTCACCCTTGTGTTTTTATCTTTCTGCATTAATAATTGAGCTGTCATGTTATCTGAGTAATTCTCCAAAAGACACGTCACGTTTCTGGTTGTGATACTATTATTGTGGTCTCTTGAGCATTTATATTGCGAAGCAGAAATAGTTTTCACTTCCCTGATTTTTTTGAACTGTTTTACCCTCTTATATCTCTCCCATTTTTTTAGGCGATACCTTTAATTTAGTTGTGTTTCTGATGATGTCCTAGAACTGAATTCCAGCGAAATGCCAACCTGTGAAGCTACTTAATGTTTTTAACATCTCTAGGTATTTTCTGATATCAGCTAAACGACTGCCAGCCTGCGAAGCAACCTCTAATTATTTTGATTTATCTAGTGCTTCATCGTATGCAAGTTAAGATGAATATTATGTCTCATCTTTGTGCCAGTCCATCTTTTGCTACCAATGCCAGTTCTATAATTTATAGTTCAGTTCTGCAGCATTCTTGAGTTTCTGAAACTTTTACTGGAGTATCTTTCAACTAGCTCTTGAAATATTATTGATTATTCATCATAGCATGATTGTTTAGTGAGGTTGAGAAAGACACGCTAGCTATGCTCTTATGTTGGTTCATTCTAAGTTTAATTGGTTGTCTTATTTGTTGTTTGAGATGTATGAACCTTTTCACTGTGCTAGCTAGAATGGGAAGTTGAAAGGAAATAAACGTAACATTGGATAGAGGATGCTTGGAGGTGTGGTTGTGATTGTACTGTTCTCTTGTCATTTTGTTTTCTGCCTATTGGCAGTTTGTGTTACGAATACTTGCTTAGGATACCAAGCGTCTTCTGATGGAATTTGAAACTCTAGATGTGTACCCTTGTGGAGTGTGGTTTAAAATTACCAGTGATGTAATGGTAAATTTACAGTCTGGGCTACATTAGACCTTGAGTTCTTACTTTATCTTGCTGCCATTGATTTTACTTTCTGAAATTTTTGCAGCATGTAAGGCGTGCTGCTGTTTCGGCATTGACCACTGCAGCTCATAATAAGCCAAACTTGATAAAGGGTCTACTACCAGAACTTTTGCCACTGCTTTATGATCAGACAATCATCAAGGTAACCAAATGCTTTCCGTCAGTAATCCATCTTCCAAGCTATCGATGCTGGATACACAAGAATGACTGGTCGTAGTTTTGTGGGCTATTGCTGATACTTGGGGCATTGAGGATTTAGTTTATTACCATTGAAATTTGCAGCATTGCTGGTGTATTTTATGATTTATGATCACATCGAATTGAAAAATGAAGTCAGTTGAAGTGATAGTTATCAGTCTGAATAGGCTGCTGCACATGCATGGAGATCTTTGGTGCAATACATGAGAAAATGCTTCATTGAAACCCAGGCTCCTGTTTACACCTTTATGTCATTGCTGTGAAAGCTTATTACTGCTTGTCACTCATGTTTATCCCATGTATAGCTACAAGAGTAACTGTGGCTAGTTAAAATCTTTTTCTGCTTGTATTGTTGATGATTTTTTGGGAATACTTGCTTTACATTTCCAGCGAACCACGAATGCATTCGTTTAGCTCACCGGTCTTTCTTTGCTGGAATGCACGGGCCCTTGAACATCCCTGTGGTTCTGATAAAGAGAATCTAATGGAGGACGGCACCACTGAATTGCTTAGACATCTGTGTTTTTTTCAGCTGTATTTAACTGAGAAAATCACTATCTAAAGAAATTTGCAGTATAATGCTGATCTAAATGTTATTATCTGTTTGTTTGCAGCAAGAATTAATTAGAACAGTTTACCTGGGTCCTCTCAAGCGCACAATAGATGATGGACTCGAGTTGAGGAAAGCTGCTTTCGAGTGTGTTGACACTTTATTAGATGGATGTCTTGATCAAATTAATCCATCATCCTTCATTGTTCCTTACCTCAAATCTGGTCTAGATGGTTAGTAAATAAATTAATTTTCACCTTTCCAGTTCTCAAAACCTCAAATTTGATTGTTTTTAGTGTTGGAAGTGTTATTAGTGTGTTATATCTGCATTCAGAGGAATCTTGTCTTTTTTTACATAGTAAATTATGTATTTGACTTCAATATATTTGTGCCATATAGATCATTATGATGTTAAGATGCCATGTCATCTTATCCTTTCAAAACTTGCGGACAGATGCCCCTATGCTGTATTAGCAGGTACTTTATTATTCGCAACAATGTTGAAACTTTGAAATGGTTCAGAGCTAGATCTCATTTAATGTTGATTCTTCAACTGGTTTTTTGGATTTTCAGTTCTGGACTTCTTGGTGGATCCTCTGCAGAAAACTATTAATATCAGGCCAAAACAGAATGCAGTCAAGCAAGAAGTTGGTCATAGTGAGGACATGATATGGAGTGCCCTTCGTGCTATTGCATCGATAAATCGCATAAGGTACAGTTTGTGGGAAAATTGTCAATAAAAAGTTTGTTTTAAAACCAAGACTATGAAGTCGAACTTGACTGATTTTCAAAAGCTAAAACAAGCAGCTAGCTATATGCTGTCCTTCTCTATTGATATCTGTCATCAAGTGATGTGTGTGCGCTCGTGCACGTGTGCGTAGTTTAAGCTTCTTGAGTCGCTTGTTGGAGATATAGCTGATTGTGTGCTATGCTGAAAAATGACTCGCTGAGATTCTGTGAAGAAGATGGTAGATTGGCCAATTTATCATAGCGGGAAACTTTTGTGCCATTGGCATGAATATTGAAATTTGGTTTGTTTGAATGTAGTTAGTAGTTTGAAATTTATTTGAACTTTTTGTTAGTAGTTTGATTAGAACTCCTGAAGGTTGAGGTCGTGTCATTTTCTTCTGCTCTGTTTCTTGGTAGTCACGAATATCCTGTTGAAGGTGAAAATTAAGTAGACATATAGCCTTGAAATGATTGAATATCAATGTGTTTCATTGCGTGTACTTTTCAGAGGAGAGGACTGCAGCCACAAGTTCAAGAACCTCATGCACAAAATTTCAATATCTTCACATCTCTCGGTAAAGTATTGTTCTATTCGGTACGAGGTGGTACATGAAAAGTTTGGGGTGTTTTATTGAATTTTCAGGAAGAGGATGATGCTTCCTTCATTTCCCCTAACCTAAGTAGTTCCGAATTTCAGCGGTTAATGTGGTGTCTGAGCCTAGATTAAATATGAAGATGTTCTGCGTTGCACTCTTAGGGGAGTGGAATATGGTTCCTTTTCTACAAGAGCAACATGATTTACTTTTTAGAGTGACTAAAATTTATGACCGTCAACTTTCAGTCAATACTTCGTGTAGCCGTACTCTTTTTTTCTTTTCTTTCATGCTGCTGGCTTTTGGTATTTTTACTTGGTGAAAATTAGACAAGGGAACCAAGTCGTGAACAGACAGAGCACTCTTAATTGCAGTTCGACGATTGATTGACCGAGTAATTAGCCCCTGTATTGTGCCATCCTAGGGATTTGTCTAGTGGTGACATTGGAGCCTTCGGGTAGGAATGATCTCGCAGGCACCATAAGGCACCATAACTCAATGCTCCTTCCGTCCCGGTCAAATATCACAATTTTTTTTAGTTATCAAGAAATATGTTGGCAAAGTCTTGGCAAATACCGTCTTTCCATAAACTTATGGAAATGCGAGTTTAATTAAAATAATAAAAGGTAAAAGAACTTAGTTGCAATATTAAAATTTTATTATACGTGTAGTAGTTATAAAGTCTACAACCCGATTCATGCAACTCAAATTTTTTTTATTTTCATTTCTTCTAATTTACACTTTAAACCTTCGTCTTTCCATGACTTATGAAAATGCTGTCTTCCAAGAGAGGGACTCAAATATGTTTGATCATTAATATGTTTAGAGTCCATCTCTTAAAAAATGATTTTTCCAAAACGGTTTTCCACAAGTTATGGAAATAAAGGTTTAAATTGCAAATTTAAAGAAATCAAGATAAAAATTTTGGGTTGCATTAAATGGTTCATAAACTTGTATCTATTGCACGTTGCTCAATAAATTTTCAGCATTGCAATTTAAACCTTTTACCTTCTAATAATTCTTGTACAACCCCATGTTTCCATATATGGAAAGACGGTCTTTCTCAACACTTTTCCATATATTTAACTAAATACAATGACATAAAAAATTGGTATTTAGAAACTAATATAACAAATCCAACAATATGACATATAATAATATTATTTATATCTATTTAAATATGTGGTCAAAGTTGACTAGTGAATAGTGTTAATAGTAAAGTGCGAAGCTTGATCTCGGGCGGAGTTGGTACTAGGAATCGACTCAAGTGGAGGTGAATGAGGTCTCCCTCCTGGACCCCGCTAAACCTTGTGTTGTGTGGTTGTCGCGCCCCGATGAAAACTGCACTCCTATTTGCGTTTACAAGGTTTGAATCTAGTACCGTGCTTGTATACAATTCAATGGTGGTAACTAGTATCACAATTGTTACATGGATTTGAACGACAAGGGTTTATGAGTTGTTGATATTGTCCAATTGCTCATGGTGCGAAGCAACTCACTGTATGACTCTTGTTTTCAATAGATTCAGTGGGCCGGATGCAATTTTAGACAAGTTGGTTTGGGTCATTTAGATCGGGTTAAAACACTCCGACTCCCACAACTTTTGAAACTGGTTAGTGATTCTTCTTTATAGTTGCAAGTGATATTTTTAATTCCGATCTCACCCTCTAGTAAAAATATCTATATATTTTATGTGCTTGATATAAAAGTGATTAGTATCCTTTAAACTGGCCATAGTATTGTAGTTAGTGATAGGGGTTTTCAAATCACCCGCCCGACCCGACCCGATCCAATTTGGGTTGGTTCAATATCTCATTTGGATCAAGTGGATTAATTTAATTTAGGTCGGGTTGAATTCCAATTGAAATAGATCCATTTCTAATTTTTTTCATTTTCTTGAAAAAATCAAACTTCTTTTAAAAAAAATTAGTACAATTTATCCTGCATTAATTTACTCTATAAACAAGTTTAACATGCTTGAATAATAATACAAACTAGATTATCACCCGTGTGGCTCACGATTTAAAATAGGTGAGTATAGTTATTACTCCTTCTGTCCCAGCCGTATCTGCACACTTTATTTTTTAATCTCCCAACCAAATCTGCACACTTTCCACATTTGGAAATTATCTACATATCATAAGACCAAATTACCCTTATAATAATTAATAATTACAACCTAACCTACTCTCAGCCCTCACCAGTTTTCCCTCACTCAAACTCTCTGCCTCCCCCTATTTCTCTCTCAACCCTCCGCCCCGCCTCCACATTTCAGCCTCTTCACTGTGGCTCCGCCTTGTATCCTGCCTCTGCTCTGCCTTCGTCTTCGCCTCCTCCGCCGCGGCTAAGCCTTCGTCTCAGAATCCTCCTCCGTCGCTCCGCTGCGACTCCCGCCTCGGCTCTGGATCCTCCTCCGCCGCTCCGCCTTGTCTCCTTTATGAACAAAAATAAAATTTCTTTACTAATTATTGATTTTTTATTTATATTTATATAAAAATAATATGACAAAGTCTTGTATAAAACTCTCACAGTGAGATCAGAGATTAAATTGCAAAGAATCGAACATGGGGTTTCATATATGTATGTATGTATATATATATATGTATGGAATTGAGACCATGTGAGACAACCTATCTTATGTGAGACCAAATCTCAACCATCAACATAATTGAATTAGCGGTCAAGATTAAATGAGATAAATTTCCTCCCACTCTGACTCTCATCCCGAGTAGTAGGTGGCAGAGAAGTTATTTGGGATCTACCTAACTTAACTGATTAAACTCTGCCAATTAATTCACAATATTAAACAGATTCACATTAATTGTGGCGTGGAGGAAAATCAACGTCCAACAAATAGATTTAATTAAATTCACTCTTTAAGTTGTGTTTTTTATAGACTATCTTTTTTTCTTCAAATTTTAATTTGTTAAAATCTATCCACTCATCTCACATGCTTTATGTTTTTCTTTTTTTAAATAACCCCATTACTCGTAGAGTGTGTTTCTTGAAAAAACGATCTTTCTATAAATTATAGAAATATGAAAGTTTAAACTACAAATTAAAAAAAATGAAGATAAAATTTTAACTTGCATTAATCAGGTCATAAATTTTTGTTACTACACGTTGCATAATTATTTTTTAATATTTCAACTAAAACTTTCACCTTTTAATTATTCTGATTAAACTCCATCTTTCCATGAGTTTATGGAAAGACGGTCTTTCCCAAGCGTACGGAAATGGTATTTTTAGTTCTTTTTTATTCTGTAAAATTCTTAAAGCACCAAAAATACCATTTTCAAGCACATATGCACATACCGCTTTACCTTAATATACTTTAAACAAACAAATAATCAAACTTGCACAAAATATTTTTGCACCAAAAATTCCATATTCAAGCACCCACACCTTTAAGTTAAAACACCCACACACATAAATAGAAGTACCTACGCTCAATTTAATTTAAACAAAAACTTATCCGAAATTTTTAAAACACAAAAAATACCATTGTCAAGCACCCAAACCTTTAACTTAAAACACCTACACACATAACTTGAAGCACCTACTCATTACGCTCAATATAATTTAAACAAATAAATAAACTTGCTCGAAATTCTTGAAGTACCAAAAATACCATTTTCAAGTACCCACACCTTTAATTTAAAGCACATATGCACATAAGTTGAATGACCTACTTATTACGCTCAATATAATTTAAAAAAATAAACAAACTTGCCAGAAATTTTTAAAGAAACAAAAATACCATTTTCAATCACCCACACCTTTAACTTAAAGCACCTACACCCACAACTTGAAGCACCTTCCATAAAAAAGTCTGACAAATAAATTATTTGTTTGTTTAATTACATGGTTGATATGCCTATTGAGAAATGGATTTTGTGTTATGATGGTGGTGTTTGCTATGGCATAATGACTTCCAACCGAATTGAGTCTTTTAATAATGTTTTGAAGGGGGCTATACAATTGCCTATAACTGCTTGTGTTAGAGCCCATTTTCTAAGACTCAATGCTTGGTTTCAAAAGAATGGGACGGTTGCCGAAAAATATGTTGCTAACAATGATCGTTGGACCATTGATGTGGTTACGAAGTATCTTCGCAACCAGAGAAAGTCACAGTACCATCGTTGCACGAGGTACGATGCTACCACTGCCTTATATGAAGTGGTCACGGGTAGCCATGCCGGTCGGGGGAATAATGTGCACACAGTTTGTTTGACTGAACGTTCATGCACTTGTGGAAAGTTCCAGATTTACAAAATTCCATGTTCCCACGCGTTCACTGTGTGTAATGACATGCAGATGAACTCCATGGATTTGGTTGACAGTCACTACACTCCTTCAAGAATGTTGTCAACGTACTCCGTCAAATTTGTTCCGGTAGTACATGAGGATTATTGGCCCCTCGCTCCTTTCCACATGGTACCAAACGCGTCTCGATTCAATATCCGCCGAGGAAGGCCGCAAGAAACGCGTTTTGGAAATGAGATGGATACTTCAAGAATGCAGCAGTGTGGAATATGTTGGGGTTATGGCCATCGACGCACTACATGCCCTCAAGCAGCCGCACTGAGGCATGGTGCCCAACAAGGGGAATCATAAGCTGTGGCATATTTGTTTATTCAGTTGAATTTATTGTATACTTATTTATTCATTCAGTTGAACTTGCTGTAGCCTTATTTATTCATTCAGTTGAACTTGTTGTAGACTTATTTACGTACTATCGTTGATCTTGTTTTAGCCTTATTTATTCATTCAGTTGAACTTGTTGTAGACTTATTTATGTACTGAGTTGAACTTATTCTAGTGTTTATTTTTGTGGAATATTTTTTGCAACGTAGTATTACTGTGAGGTTTTCATGTACTAAGATTGTTTACTAACCTATCGATTTTTTGGGACACAGGTGCTATTATTTGGTTGAGTATGGAACACTTTTCCTCGTATCCCGGGCCTCAGGAGCCGTACCTGCTCCACTTGCAGTCCACACATCGTTCAGAAGCTGTGTGGAATGATCCTGATACCCCTAAGTTGAAAATCAGGCTGAACATGAGAGGCATTTTCAAACAACACCTCGACCCACGAGTTCAGGCACTTCTGGTTCGGTCTGGGTTCTATGGAGTGTACAAGACAGGGAGAATTGGTGTAGACCATTCTCTCATTACTGCCTTTGTTGAGAGGTGGCGTTCTGAAACACACACTTTCCATTTGCCCGTTGGAGAGGCTACCATCACCCTACAAGATGTGGCAATTCTGTGGGGATTACTTATAGATGGCTTGCCTGTCATTGAGGTTGATGTATACAGGACAGTTCAGGAGAACCAGCAAATGCGTCTGGAGTTATTGGGATTTATCCCTGACGGTGATTTTGCGGGGGACAGGCTGGCGCTGAAAGCCATTGAGCGTCATATTCAGGCACACCCACTGGATGCTGATAGTGCAGCTATGGAAATTTTGCAGCATGCTCGGTGTAGGTTGATGCAGCTGTTGGGCTGTGTTTGTAGACCAATCTGGAATGAAGGTGAAAATGATGTACCTTTCTTCCGCGACATGGACGAGGCTGGCTCATATAGTTGGCGGTGCTGTCTTGGCTTCATTGTACAGAGAGGTGTAAATCCTCTAAGAAGACTGTCACCGGCATTGCTGGCCCTGCTGTACTTATCCAGCTGTGGGCGTGGGAGCGGTTGCCGAAGTTCAGGCCTGAACTAAATCTAAGTCAGACTCCTCAGCATCTACCTGATGCATCTTTTTTACCACATGGTCCACGAGGGTGTTTGTAAGTTACAACAAGCTTTCTCTCCATTTCTAGCTCCCCAAATATTATATTACTGCTAACAATTCATTCTGTTGGTTACTACATGACAGATGGCATAACGCAAAGTGTTTTGATCAAGTAGGCACTCACACCCTGAGCCTATATCGGGATCAGCTTGATTACTTGCTACCCGATGAGGTAAGTTTTTCAAGTCTCTTTCTTTACTTATCCCACTAATCTAGGATACTTATTATTACTTTTTTCCGCATATGCAGTTTATTTGGCAGCCATATACAGCATCTATTA
>JAUOBV010000008.1:5398346-5411077 GCA_032360425.1 Rubia occidens
GAAACAGAGGGACGGAGGAAGTACACAAGTTTTAGGGCAGATTGTACAGTAAATTGTACAGTCAAATTTACGTTTCTTCAGCTCTAAATATATTAATTCTTGAAAAATACTCGGTACAGACAGAACCAACCTCTTCATCTATGCTTGGCAGGTAATACTTCAAAAGTTTCTGCCATTTTGCAAGTAAACTTGCAGCATTTGTATACAAGTGACTGGGAGAAGTATGATCTGAAGGCATTGCCAACTTCATAAGATATCAGTTCAAAACGTAGGACATAAAGACAAGTAAAGTGCAAACTATTAATTTACATCCGACACTATTGGTCTTTTCTTCCAAAAGGAGCTAATGATGAATGAGAGATTACGAAATAGCTCTGATTACTGCCTAGGCAGCTATTGTCTTGACAAAACTAGATAGCACTACTGCTGCAAAGGGCTTACGACAAATCGAAACTCCCAAAACCCCTAAAACTCCCATCAGATCTACCTGAACTTCGATCTCTTGGCAGCCCCACCACTTGGACCAGCTCTCGACTTCCCAAATGCTTTCATCTTCCTCCTGTGCCTCTCATCTTCGCTGTCTGATTCATCCCCCTTCTCCTTGTCTGCATTAGATGCCTCCCTTTCAAGTTCCTCCCATGTCTTTCCCTTCTCATCCTCTTCTGCTGACTCTTCCGACTCTTCATCTCCATCCTCAGACTCCACCAGAGACTCACTGTCAGAATCATCATCCTCGGACTCAGATTCAGGCTCAGCATCTGATGGCTCATAGCCTTGGTCTGACATCCCAGATTGCTCGGAATCTGAATCAGTAGCTTCCAAGTTCAGAAACTCCCACCCTCCTTGATCTAGAAATCCCTGGGGATCTTCAGTAATGCTTTTAAGTATAGTTGGCCAACTCATATTCAGCCTACTCTCATAATACTTGATATCTGTAGTGTTCATCCATTCTTTGATTCCATCAAGCGCTGAGGAAGGCACTGACTCTATCCGGGTGACAGGTTTCTTGAAGTCTTTATAGACAACCACCACATCGAAATTTTTCTGCCCAAGACCAACTCTCTCCAAGTTTACAATCTCAATCTCACTGAGGCTAATCACAAGGAAAGGAGTCTCAATAAGCTCAACCAAACAGTTAGAAGTTGGAACAACATTGACTGAAGATTTAAAAGGAACTCCAGGAAATCCAAGTTCTCTGACAGGTTGATCAAACTCCAGGTCTACCCCTTGCTGCCTCCATATACCATGCACCCCCTTCACAAAATTCATGAAGTCATTGTTGATTTTGTTCTTGCGATCTCTCTCCCTCTGTTCTTCTTCAATTTCATCTGGATCATAAGCAGATCTTTTTCCACTCCCGAGTGTTTGCACCACATCCATCACCTCTATATAGAATTGAACATCCTTGGTTTTCTTATTTCCTACCATAATGTGGTTGTGTAAGTGGAAGTGTACAAGGCTAATCATCTCCTTCTCAGCAGGCTGAACGAAGGCATGCTTGATATTGCCAAACAAAACGTCAACCCTCTCATCAGACCGTGTGGTTGAATACCTTGAAATCATTCAATTTCAGTTAGGCAGTGCTATGCAGTTAACATAAAAACAAAATGTAATTAGGAAAGAAATATACCTGAAACCATTAACATGAGCTTCAAGGGTACCACTCAGCTTCCTTCCACGACCACCAAAAACAGGGCGAATCCATAAATCAGTCAGCCTTACTGGCTTATATTTGTTTCCAGAGAGTACAAGCTTTTCCTGGCTGACCAGTGTTGCCCTTTCAGCTCTTTCTGACTCCCTCGTAGCAACATTTTTCCTCAGTGTTTTTATCTGCTGAACTATTTCACTTATGTGCCTTGGATCTTTAGAACGAAATGTGACCTCCTTCACAAAAATAGCATTCTGAAATTTAACTGTATAGGCATCATGGGGAGTAAAAGGTGTACCAGGCACATTGAAGATTATACGGACATAACAATTTCGATTAGTATCCTGTTGGCTTGAGACTGTTTTCACAGTAGATACATGGAAAGGAACCATGCGGCCATCAATAGGAAGCAGAAAAGCTTCGTGCTTCTGGTCAACTTGTATCTTCATACCTCTTTCAGGTGGCACATCATTTACATTTTTGTATGCGACTATGTCACTGGTGTTCTTCATAGAAGTTCGGTTAGTACCAGTAACTGAATCTTCACCAGCAAGGCGCCTAGCAGTTTCCTCATTCTTCTGCCGCGCCAGTTCAGCCTGATGCTGCTTACGGAGTTCTTCCTTTTTCATCTCCTGGTTCTCTGACCGCAACATTGTCTTTGAATTTGCTTTAGATTCAACCTGCACCGGGGTTGGTTCATCTTCTTCCCCAGTTTCCTGAAAAGTGTAGTGCACGTCTTCGGATCTTTTAGAACTCATGCGAGTCACCACATCATGACCAACATCTGTGATGATTACCGTATCTGCAAGCAGCAATGCAAAATTTCTACCTTTCGGATTATTTGAATTACTTTGTAGATTCTGAAAACCAAGTGACACATTGAAAACCATCCCAGATTTTACAAGTCGATCATTCTTTGAATTTAGAATAAGTCCCGACTCTCGGAACTCCAGACCAATCCCTGTCCCAGCAGACTTAGTCAGGTTTGGTAACAACTCAGGAGCATCCCTCTGCACTACAGCAACAGCTGCCTCATAGGCTGCACTCGCTTGAATACCAGGTCGCAATGCTCCAATAGTAGCTTCTTGGGCTCTAAGAAGGACTTCATAGGCTTTGCTCTGGATGGTGTTTGCATCAATGAGAATGGTTCTAGCAATGTTAGAACAGTAACTATTATACCGAGATCCAAGTGCACAGATGATAACACTGGTGGTATCATAAAACAGATTGTCCTCATTGCTCGAAGCACTAGGTCTGAGATCGAAGTTCCCACCACTCTGAAAGATTGGAGGGTAGCAAATATCCACATTATCAGCCTTCAGTTTAACATTGATCTTTGCAGGTTCCAGTATAGCACTTTCCGTGTCCTCCATTAAAGAAGAATGAGTAACATTTTTCTCCTCGTCAATCACCCTCAAAAGATTTGGCACAACAAAGTTCTTCATTGCAGAAGAAGTTAAGTAGGCAGATTTCTTGATAAAGGTCATCTCCTCCTGGTCCTTAACAGCAAAAAGATCAGAGAAACCATTGGTCACATCACATAGTGGAAGGCCAGAGCTCTTTAGCTTATCAGCCCATTTTCCCAAAAGCTTCCCTTCTGGAACCTCTCTCACAATATATCCAACTGTTAGGCCACTGCCACCCTCTGATTTTTCCTGTGAGCGTACAGCATCTAGCACCTCATCCATTAGAGTGGTCCCATCATCTTGTCTAGGCTTCTCATACATGATGACCTCCACTCCAACAGCCTCATTGGCAGATTTTTTCAGATCCTTAAGTATATTAGCCTTCTTTGGGCTGCACAATATAAGGATCTGTTTGGTTCCAAACACCATTATAGTCTCTGGAAATTCATACCCAAGAAGCCAAATGTTCAGGCTTGAAGACTTCAAGTAACGCAGATCATCTGAAAGGGGAGGAGTAGCAATTGAGAAGAAATCAGCAGAACCCCACAGCTCATCCCTCTGCTCCTTCCAGTGAGTGTAAAGGGCCTTCAATCTCTTAGAAAAAGTATCCAAATTTATTGAAGTGCTTCCAACCGCATTTCCATTCACATGTGGACCTTTACCATTACGTTGTTCCACCATGATGCATCAACTACTCCAACTAGAAACCTGTATACAGAATCAAAGGTAAGACCTCAATAACACTGAAAGACGGGACAAACATCCAAAAATAATTAGCAACTAGACCAGAATCTCCACTCAAAGTGAAGATCAAAATAATAGCAAATTCAAACAACAGATGCTTGAAGCAATAAAAATCAAATGGAAGACAATCAAACAGTTAATTAACAAGGCAGTTTCCATAACATCTTGGAAGATCAGTATCACGAGAATCATACAAGTTATGAAGCATTCATTATTTTCCTTTCCCATACTGTTGCAAGACCTCTTACCAATATCCAAAATAAAACTACAGTATAATTGCCAAAAACTAGTTCCCCAGAATACCAAACAAAAATCTAGAAGGGAATATCAATGATACCTATATGCAAAAAACAAGAATATCAACGGCATGAACGGAGCATTAACAATCAACTGTTAAGATATCAATGTAAGATCATACATCTCTGTATCTAATATGCTAGAAATAATACTATTCCCCAAACTAATATACCATAAACAATGTATTGCCTGCTTACAAAGTGTGTCTAAGGGATTGTCCAGAATCAAACTCAAAGCAAAATATCAACTACAAGAATGTCCTGGTTTCCAAAGTGCTGGAGCCCCAAAATTCTAAAATTATAGCAATAAAAGGGTTTTCACAGCATACAAAACTCCAAAGTAGGGTTTTGTGATGTCAAAGGCAGCACCAGGAAACCTTAATCAAAACTCCAAACACACTTGCCGGTCCCACATTCATAAACCCCCAAAATAAAAGAGTGACGTCATCTCCGAAACGAACCCAAATTACTCTACAATTTGAGGTGAGAAATGGCACAATACAGCAACTCACCCTGAGTGAGGAAAAAGAGTGAATCGGAGCAGCCGGGTCGGGTCGTAAGCTTCGGGCGCCGCCTCAACTCGGGTTCTTAACCTACAAGCAATGCGGAACTAGGGTTAAGGTTTGCAAAGCCGCCAAAAGAATCATAAGTGTTTCAAAGATAAAAAAGATACCTTTTTTTCCAGAAAATTCGAAGATTTCTTCGATGAAACGTCGGAATTAGAAGGCTTGTGAATCAATGAGCTCCAGAAGAGAGGATTTTCGTAGGGAGCGCATAGAGAGTTTTTTTCCTCTGGCTCGAGAAAAATGAGGTTTTCTACTGTTGCTTGGGTAATTTTCGTCTTTATATAGGCGGGAGGGTTTTGAAATAGATCTCAGAGTATGTACAGCGGGAGTCTCAATTGGTCTCAATTAAAAATTGAGATAGAACCGAGATAATTAAATCTCATAGTGGAGGTTTCAAAGGAGTCGCAAACATTTGAGACCTGGGCCATGGTCCAAACATCTGCGAATGTCAGGCTTCCCACGTGCTATCCATTTCCTTCCCCACCTGCTTGTCCATTTCCTTCCCCATCTGCTTCCTTTTCCATTTCCCCCATCTGCTTCCTTTTCCATTTGTTTAACTATCGAATTTTTATTTTTTTAAAAAAAACTTAATTGCAAACTGAATATTTTTAAAAAGTTAATTTCAAAAAATCTGAAATCTTGTTTTTGCTATTTAAAAATTGGAGAAAATGAATAAAAATTCGGAAAAAAATATGATTTTTAATTTTTCGAAATCTAAATTTAATTTTGATTCTTTTTAAAATTTGAAATTACATTCTTTAAAAAAACATATGGTCCTTTTTAATCCTGATTCATAAAATAATTTTGAAAAGTTAAAATTAATTTTAAATATTATTGTTTGTAGAAATGAAATTAAATTCAAAAATTACAAATGTATTATTGAATTTCACATTTTAATTTATTTTGTTAAGTAAATTTATTTGAATTAAATATTAAAGGTAAAAATAATGAGTAGGATAGAGACAATCAAGTGCGGTCCATGGACTTGTCTCAAAGTGGTCTTAGCCACTGTGGAGGAAAAAATGGAGTGATTTAGTTGTTGTCTCAATTGATGAGGTGGAAGAGAAATGTTGATTATTTAATTAACTGAGACCACAAGAGGTGTCTCAGAGGTATCTCACCATTACACACAGTTTTAAGCCCTGGATTCTCCACCGGTATGTTTCCATCTATTTTACTCGTATAATTGCTCCTTTTCTCTTTACATCTTTAAGCTGAAGAGCCCTCTTTCTTATTTCCTTTGCATTTGAATACTTACCGGCACCTAATACCATGGTTTCCTTGTTTGTGTAATCCCTTTTACTTCTTGTACCTTTTCTATGTTGAGGTTAATGTCATGCATGGATTCATGTTTTTGATTGGGGATTGTGATTTGTCTATAGTCAAGGGATGAAAAAAGGTGCAATAAAACTTAGTTCCAAGTTTCTTGAATGTAAAGGAAATAATGAGGATAAATACTAAATATTTTACCATTTTGATGCAGCCCAGTACAGTTCTTCATTAGCGGAACGGGATCTAAGACTTGGAGGGGGAATGATAAGGATCAAAACATGACGTATTTTCCATATGGTATGATAGGGTACATCTGAGAATTTCTAAGGACCACAAATGTGTGAATTAACCCTGTGATTTGATGTGTATATGCAACATGATTTAATTGCTAGTTTAAGCTAAAGTTATGTTTAGTCCCATAGATAGTTATGTTTAGGATTTTTATGTTTAGTCCCATAGATTAATAATTTTGTATCATACATTTTATGGAATTTTTTTATGTTGCTAGATGTGGCTTTATATATCTATATATATGTTATTAGACAGTTCTACTGTTTGTAGTGAAGTATAAGAACGGGTGCGCGCAGCTGCGGTCAGCGCCCAATTCTAACTGCGGTCTGCGCCTAATTCCAATTATGTTTTCCCAAATCGAACTAATAGAGCAGTTGTGGTCAGCGGACAATTGCAATTGAAAATAAATAACTGGTGACAATTTTTACACCAGTTTTCTAAAAATCGGTGCAAACAGATTACCAGTGCCATATAAAATCGGTGTAAATTTAGACTGATGCTAATATGAAAACCAGTGCTAACCAAAAAAACCAGTGCTAAATCTAGCATCAGTTTTTAAAAAATTGGTGAAAAAGTTTCACTGCCTACTTAGGCACCGGTTTTTTGAACCCCCAAAAATCGATGCTAGACTTCCGAAAAACCGTTGCTAGAGTGTCAGTCCTGTGATAGTGTTGTGCTTGTGATAATTTTTGTCCACTCTTCTGAAAAATTATCGCATGATCATAATCCTATTTGTTTTCTTTATCATTCTTTGATTCTGTGATCTTGAATTTGTTCTTGAAATCTTGATTACCCCATATATATAAAGAGTATTTATGTCGGTTTCCAAGTATAGTTTCATATTCTTCAATAGGTGAATTTGTGGCAAAAAAATTCAAAAATAAAAACAAAGGTTAGAGGATTTTTGGATTCTGAAATCGGGATTTAGGATTTGAGAATCAGAAATTTGGGGTTTTTAGTAATTTTTAAAAGTTTGGGGGCTATTTTGCCATTTTTGAAAATTTGGAAATTGTACTCAGTTTTCAATTGCTTGGGGAATAAGATTTTGATTGTGAGTGTTATATATTATATGTAATATGAATTTTTGGCTGAAAAAGAAAGAAGAAAAAGGAAATTTGATTTGAAAAAGGAAAAGAAAACAAAATTCTAATTGGAAGAGGAAAAGGAAATTAAAACATTTTGGGAGTGGGAAATTGGTCTGAATTTTTTACTTAACTTGCAAGTAAGTGATCAAATCCTTTTCAACAAGGGATTTGGGTTTGGTTATCTAATCCAATTAGGTTTTGGAAAAGTTACTTGAATTTTCTTAACTTATTTGTTGTCTAGATAAAGCATTCATGTTTTGATCATATTTCATTTGGTATAGCTCCGATTCAAGCCAATCAACTTGTATTTTGTTTCTTATTATCTTAAGAATCTGGTATTCCAATTTGTAAGCCCAATTTTGAGTTTATATATTTTTAAATTTTGAATTAAGTTCTGCAGTTCTCATCTCCTATTTTGCTTTGAAATTGTGTTGAATTGCTCGACTGCCCTTATATTAACCTTCGCCTTGTGAAATGTGAGTGTTATTCACTTGGTGAGTGACCTTACTAAATAATGAGAAGGGGGGGATTTTTATACTAATCGGTTATTTTTCTTAGCAGTTAGCGGAGATAGAGGACGATAATCCAGCCGTCCTTTTGTTCGCAGTCCTACCAATCTACCATTGAAGAACACTTCCAATAGTAGACATGGTGGAAAACCACAAGATGAGGCTCTAGATAGTTGGGAGCGACATTGATTCAAGCCTAATGAACCCACTGATCCTGATTGATTTGTTGTCGTGATAAATGCACTCATGAGTGAGGTGCAAAGATTGGCGAGAAAAGTTGACACCATGACACAGCTGACACCACCATCATCGGGCAAGAGGGATGATCCTCAGGGATTTGTCTAAAATTTCCATTGTTATGGTAGTTCAGATAAAGATTCTAATGATAGTTCGGAAAGGCGATCTACCGAGGGTCTTCTAGAAGGCATCACCACAAAAAACATCATTCTTGAAAGAGATTGAGAGCCATCTTGGGTTCTAGTAAAAGTTTAGAATCTGCTCGAGACATCAAGGGGTTGAAATAAACATCTCTTAATTTGATAGTCAACACAATCCGGTGAAGTATCTTGATTGGGAGCGACATATTGAGATATGTTTAATCTCAACAATTATCGTGAAAGTCAAGGTGGTGTCGTATTCTTTCAATGTGGCTGAGTGGTGGAAACGTTTAAGAAAATCAAGACAGATTGTCGGGAAGAAACTTAGCTCCACCAGGTAGAGATTAAAGTCTGAGCTTCGCTATTATCATGTTCCGCTTACATATTTGATGGAGAAACATTCTTATCTGGATAATATGAAGAAAGGAAATTGATCGGTTGATGAATACTGCAAAGATCTCGAGTTGAAAGGGGCGGGATGAAAAAAGATGACGCATTCATCAAGAATCGATTCATTGAAAGCTTGCGTGAGAATATTTAAACTCCGGTCAAGCTTCACATCATATATCGATGGAAGATTTATTGGTTAAAGAAAGGCTGTTTAAAGTACCCTATGGCTAAGAAAGCAACAATTCAGATTTCCCAGTAAAAAATTAGGGTTTGACTCGGGAAACCCTAGTTCTAGCCGTGGCAGAGAAACAACCATGGGCGGCCGTGGATCGATGAAATGTCTTTCAAATCAGACTTATAATCCCAATGAAAGGAGGATGACATCTTCAACACAACAGTCTTTGAGAAATCCAGGTAAGACCCCTCATTCTTCATCCAATTCGGTTTATGTTAATACTTCTACTTGTTTTCATTGTAAATAAAGAGGTCACATCCGTAGTATTTGTCCTCATGCTCGAGTGTTAACCACAATTGAGGAGGGATATGAAGAAGATTAGTATGCTTATGTGCAAGCATTCATTAATGGAAAACAGGGTAATAGGCACTGGTATCTTTCAGTGGGCGAGAAAATACCGGTGCTAATAATATTTGAGGCATCGATTTTCATCAAAATTCAAGGAAACCGGTGCTAGTGGCAATTCTCAGCACCGGATTAGTGTTACCGGTGCTGAATTTGGTGGCGACAATGAAATTTAGCACTGGTACGTGATGGAAAAGGTAAAATATATTGGCTCTAAAATGTATCCAAGTGAGTAATAGTAATTTTGGGCCTTAAATAATGGAAGTAAATCGGTAACACCGGTTTGAAGCAAAAAAACTGGTGCCTATTATTGAATTATTAGCACCGCTAACTATTAGTCTAGTGCCTACATAATAGGTCCCATAAAAAAGTAATTGGTGCTATAATTGAGCTCTAGCATCGGTTTCTAAATTGGGAAAAATTGGTGCTGTAATCTCAATTACCCGGCAAAAATGTGGTGGAAAATATTTAGCACCAGTGTTTAGGTATAAAACTGGTGCTGAAAGAGCATTTAAAGCTCACCTACCACTATTCGTTGGCGGGTAAAGAGTGGGAATTTGGGGAGAGAAACTCATTAAAGGTGTTTTTTGGAGGGTTTTGACATTGAATGCTCACATGAAGACCTAGAAAGTTTAGTTTTTATATTGTTTGGCATTTTATAAATGATGGAATATGGCACAAATGGTTTGTATTCATATATTTAGTGTGTTTGATCATGTTCTTGATCCTAGTATCCATGGAAGATACGTGATTGTTTTGTAGATTTCTTGATGTCATTAATACTTTGTTTAGGAATGTGAAATTATTTTGTAAGGTTTAAATGTTGTTATGTGAGTTGTACGTATGATTTCCCGAATTGGGTTTTTAGTGTATAGAATATTGCGTAGCTATGGTGATGGTGTGGAAGTTTAACTATGCTACATTCATTAATTGGTAGAGATGGAACGTGCAATGGATATGCGTAAGCATGTGTATTGCGAGGTTAGTCATATGAGCAAAGAATATGTTTATTTTGTGGAGGAGTTTTGGAGTGCACATTTGGTCGTGAGAAGCTAGTGTTATGTCCTTGCAAAAATCGTAACTTTAGCGGTGATAGAGACATCATGAAACTTCACTTGGTTAGGAGTAGATTTGAAAAAGATTATTTGTTTTGGACCTCTCACGGTGAAGAGGTACCGCCAGAGGTGGTTGTTGCAGCGGAGGAGAGTGTTTTAGAGACTTTAATTTAGATGACATGTGTGAGGAGGTTCTCAATGAATTTAGGGGGAGGCCCGAGGTTTTGTCTAATTTCTTATGTTAGAAGGACATGCCTTTGTATCCTGGTTGAAATAAGAAGGATTGGTGATGTCATGTTTGATGAAATTGTTTAATATGAAAGGTGTTGGTAAATGGAGCGACACTAGCATGAACAAGTTGCTAAAGTTTTTGAATGAGAAGCTTCTATCCATTAAGGGGATACTGGACAACCTTTATGAGGCAAAGATAATTCTTTGTCCGAAGGGATTGGAGTATGAAAAAAACATGATTTTCATAACGATTGTGTTTTGTACAAGGGTTGATGGGAGATGGAAGTGGCTTATCCTGCATGCTATGTGTCACGCTACAAGAAAAGGAGAAATGTGTTTATCGACGGAGATACTGTGGTAAATTTAAGGAAATGGGTTCCAGCGAAGAGCATGTGGTATATTCCCATTATTCCAAGGCTGAAGAGGTTGTTCCGTAATACCAATGATGCAAAGAACATGACGTGGTACATGCAGAGGGGTTTTCCTTAAGATGTCGTGATTCGCCATCCAGCTGATGCCAATCAGTGGAAGAGATTGGATAAAAGGTATCAGGAATTTTCCAGATAGCCAAGGAACTTAAGGATGACTTTGTGAACTGAAGGAATGAAACCATTTGGAAACATGTCATCTAGGCACTCTTCATGGCCGGTAATGCTTGTCATATACAACCTTACACCGTATTTGTTTATGCGGAGGAAATATGTGTTGATGCCTTTGTTGATTTCAGTCCCAAAGCAACTTGAAAATGACATCGACACGTATCTGGGACCTTTGATAGAAGATTTTAATTTTCTATGGTCCAAGGACGTCGATGTGTTTGATGGTTTCAGGGGACCGATGTTCAATTTGTAGGCAATTTTATTTTGTACCATAAATGACTTTCCAGCATACAGTAACCTTTTGGGTTATGTTGTGAAAGGGAACAAGGCGTGTCCCATGTGCGAAGGGTCCAGAGATTACTAACAGTTGAATAATGGCCTCAAGGTGGTGTATTTGGGTCATCGGAAATTCCTCCCAATGAAGTATAAATTGTGTGAGGATGCATTTGAGTTTGATAGGGGAGAAAGAGGTTCGGAAGGAACCAAGGCCATTGAAGGAGGTTGTCATCCACAACAAGGTTAAGAAATTGAATGTTGTTCTTAGGAAGAAGATGAAGAAAATAGGTGCAGCTGTTTTAGGTCACGGTTTGGATATAATGCACATTGAGAAGAATTTGTGAAAGATTTGATTGGTATGTTACTAAACAATCATGGGAAGTCGAAGGACAACTTGAATGTGCATATAGATTTTTTGGAGCTTTGAATTTGGTCAGACCTAGGCCCGGAGGTGAGGGGAAAGCGAATATATCTCTCTCCTATTTCGTACAACTTTTTGGTGGATAAGAGAAGATCGATTTACGAGTGCATCCATAGAATAAAAGTACCATCCAGATACTCTTCTAATGTTAAGTCGCTTTGTGAATGATGATTTGTATTTTAACGCCTTGAAATTGCATGATTGTCATGTTCTGATGCAACAATTGTTGCATCATGCCATTCGTGGTGTTATGGAGAAGGATGTGCGATTTAGCATTATTCAACTTTGTTTCTTCTTTGACTCCATTTTTTTGTAAGAATATAAGTAGGCAAGCGCTTGATGTGTTGGGGCAGAAGGCGGTTTTCGTGATATGTCTATTGGAGAAGTACTTTTCTCCGTCCTTGTTTTACATAATGGTTCACCTAGTCATTCATTTGGTTAGAGAAATTTGTCTACGCGGTCCTATGAGGATGCATTGGATGTATCCTTTTGTGCTGAACATGGGTGTTTTCAAAGGTTACGTTCATAATTGTAGTTGTCCTGATGGAAGCATCGTTTAAAGGTACGTGGCTTAGGAGATCATTGAATACTGTACTTCAAACATAGTTGGTAAGCAACCAGTTTGATTACCTAAACAAGTGCACTTTGGTAGAAAGAGTGGGGTTTCACACTTGAAAAGCACACTTAATACACCCTTCTATGCTGAGTTGATGACAGTTCACCTTTACGTGTTAAGGAATAGCAGTGAGACAACAATCTATGTTCAAGAGCACATATCACTATTACAAGGGCATGTAATCATCATAATTATCATTATACTTTTGTTTACTGGCCACTGTCCTATGTTATCACCCAACCATGAATATTTTGATATTTTGATACTCCCTCCATTCAACTATGTTTGGCATACTTTTTAGTCAATTTTCTCAAGCCATGTTTGACCATTAATAACTTTTGCTACGTATGTTAATATCATGTAAAATTT
>JAUOBV010000008.1:5573616-5593319 GCA_032360425.1 Rubia occidens
ATTAATGAAAAATAATGTCATACAACTAATTTAATAAACGTGCTCATGTCGAGTTTTCATATTTTGAAATTTAGCAACAAAATCATACACAGTAACATTCAAGAACAAAAAAAATTTCAAGATAGGTAGTTAAAAAATTATTAAAATTGGAGAATTTGAATAATAAAGATAAAAATATGGTGGAGCAATGGTCAAAAAAAATCGTTGACCAAGTTTTTAAAAAAATTAAAAATAAAAATGGTGGGGCAGCTGCCCTGCTTTGCCCAGGGCTAGCTACGCCACTGTATAGACTTGTTTTAAAGTTTGTGCAAAAAATAATTCGGAACTTTAAAGTGGAACGGAAGGAGTAATATTTTATATAATACTCAAAATAATAATAATTTAAAATATAAATAAATTCAACAAATAAATAATTATACATATATTGACAATGGTTTAAGTTAACTGATTCAAAATTAAATTAGAAAATTTGTTGGGAACCGGACTTAGTGAAGAAGTGGCCATGTTAAATATGCTTATTATCATTCAAGTTTCCAAACATGTGCTTTCTACTGATAGATGGCAAGTTCCAGAGCTAACTTGTGGTTATATACTTTTCTTCCTAACGTTAACAATCAACGACTAATTTCCGTTGATTATGGACAAAGAAATGTGTGTTGATCAACACGCGACCAATTTCATGCCGAATGTGAACTGTCTATGGGCTGGCGCCACACTACAGTACTCCTATCATATGTGAATTTGAACAAAATCTTATTCACTACCGTAAAAAAATATATGTGATTGTAAATATGTGTAACTATAGATAATAAATGTATGTAAAAATTAATATTTAGAAACTACATATTAAAAAATATAACAACGTCCAGTATAATAATATTATTGTTCATATATCTATTCAGATATGTGGTCTTCAAGAAATATATTTGACTGTAAATTCATGTAACTACGGATAATAAAAGTATATAAAATATTAATATTTAGAAATTACATATTACAACGAATCTAACAATATCCTACTCCCTCCGTCCCAGAATAAATGACACATTTTTTTGTCAACTTTCTCAGACCATGTTTGACCATCAATAACTTTAATTACGGATATTAATGGTACATTAACATTTGATATTTAGAAACTACGTAAAATATGAGTCTAACAATATCTCACATGATGATATTAAAGTCTATATACTAATTGAAATTTATGGTCAAACATAGCCTGAGATAGTTGACCAAAAAGTAAGCCAAAACAGGCAAAACAGAGGGTGTATAATTTTAGGGTTTTCACCCGCGTGGCCTTCATTTCTAGTCCTTAGCCATTTTCCCAATCTCCATCACCCGCTCATCTCATTCTTCATCACCCGCCCTGCCCCTCCACCTTCATCACCCGCTCCTCCACCTTCAATCAGCCCCTCCTCCACTTACTCCACTGTCGAACACCTCCTTCACCTCTCCTTAGCCTTATCGCCACCGAGAAACATCGATGATGGCGTCCTCTCCTCCACCGTGCCACTCCCTCTCCTTCCTCCTCCTTCTGCTGGTGGTGTCATTTACTCCCTCCACTGGGGTGCATCGATTCTGAGTCTGTTGCATCCATTTTGCATCCCTCCGCTGCGTCCTCCATGTCTCGTTAGCCGGTATGTGGGCCACGTCTCCTCCGCTACTATGCATTCTGTAAACATATCCGTTGTTTATTGACGTTTGTTGGTTGCAAATGTAAATAGACGGTTTCTTGTTCCTTTGTTATTTATTGATTTTTTGGTTGCAAATGGTTTGTTTTTTATCAGATCCGTTTCTGATGCTTGCTGCCGAAAACCTAGGTGTCCGACTACTTTTATTTGGGATCTCAAAAATAGGTTTCTAATTTGGAATCTATTTCTGACTTGATAGAAGGTGATTTTTTGGAACCGCCTTCAATCGATTTGATCAAAGGTTGGACCAGAGAAGGCACTTGAAAAGCGCCTTCTGTGGTCTGATAAAACAACCTTTAATCCTTTTTCTCTACTAGTGGTAGGGTCTTTATCGAACCACCACGGTTACTATTGCAACCTTTCCCGTGTTTACGACCACGACCACTGTAATATCCGTTGTTTAAATTTACTGCAATCACATTAGCTTCAGGAAATGGAGCAACACTAGTGGGATAGGTCTCATGGTTTTTCAACAAGAGTTCATTGTTCAGCCACCAAAACACAAGAAATTAACTCAAAATATTTGTTGAAACCTTTTTCATGGTATTGTTGTTGCAATAGTACACTTGAGGTGTAAAAGGTGGAGAATGTCTCTAATAAATCTTTACCAGTCACTTGTTGACCACAAAATTTTAGGTGTGAATTGATCTTAAAGATGGAAGAATTGCACTCACTCACAGATTTAAATATTGTAAGCGTACATGCATCCAACCATAGCGAGGTTTTGGAAGGATTACTGTGTTCTGGTGGTCATATATTTCTTTTAAACTCGTCCAAAGGACATATGGATCTTTTACCGCTAGGTGCTCTATTTTGTGTCCTTCATCAAGATGGTGAAAGAGTAAGATCATGGCTTTTTCCTTTAATTCCTTGGCCTGTGACTTTGTTGCCTTTTTTAATTGCATCACCAAGCTCGTTCACCTCCAGATGTATTTAAACATCTAGTATCCAGGATAAGTAATTTTTTTCTGGTGACATTAAGAGCGGTGATTCTAGTTTTGCAAGATCAGCCATAGTGAAAATAAACAAAAAATTATTGTTCTTTCCATAGAGAATTTCTCAATATGTCGGATATCCTCGTACAGACTCAAAAATGATTTATTAAAAATATTAAATCACTCTCATGATAGAATCTCATGCTGTTCAATGCTATATAATACTTCCTTACAACTATTTGTAACACAAATTATGAGTTTAATTAAACCAGTAATACGTGAAGAAAATAATACTAACTATAAATATGAGGACTGTAAATATGAAAATGAAGAGAAGAAAAGTGAATTAATGGAGTGTATTCTTAACTTGGACGATTCAAACTTCATCTTACACATCCTTGTTATTTTTACTAAAAATGTATTCCTTTGTCCCAATTCTATTTGCACCGGTCACTATTAATTCATTTAGTCAAACTTTATTAATTTGAAAAGTAAATTTTAAGTAATATACTAGATAATATATTATCATGTGCAATATCATTAAAATCATGTTAACATATATTTTTATAATATTTTTTTATCATTTTTAAATATGCGCAATTAAAAATATTAATACACAAAACTAATTCTGTTCAATCTGAAAAGGTTAATTTATACAAATACAGTTGGGAGAGAGGGAGCAATAGTGTATTTTACATTCAATTCATATGTTATCTCTCTGTCATTAATGCATGCATATCTTTTGTATGCTGAAGTTTCAACTCCTTCGTAACATTGTACATTCAATGGATGAGTTTGTGAACAACCCGAAAATTGTGAGTTTGTCAAACTCTAAGTAAACAAATAATTGCTTAGAAATTCGTTATAAACCATTAATCATTATGGAATGTCAAATGTTCCAATGAATAAGCTGGTCTCAAAGCTTGTCTGGTGCTGTCTGTAACAACCTTCAAATGAATCATCCGAATGCATGAACATATTTTTTAACACAATGCATGAACATCTTTCATTTGCAGTATTTATGTTCCTAAACATTTAGGATAGATATGATGCTCGTTACTTTTATACTGTTTCTATTGCTACCGTGTTTTATATTGTCCAAACTGTAAATATCTTGAAAGAACACAGATATGAAATATCCAAATTAATGGAAGCTTGAAGATAAAACCACAAATAAAATTACAAACGAACAATCTATACAAATAGATCGAGAAGAAAACATCGATGCTAACAACTAAATCGAGTTATCATTGTGAACACAACGGTCTATTTGATCAAGTCGAAGAACAAAATCATGGAGATAAATCTCACACTTATTCAATAACAAAAACATCAATTAAATAAAATAGTGTTTCCCCATCTCCCTATAGTGGGAAGATGGGGAAAAGAATATTGAAAAAGGTAGGGTTTTATGGGAGAGAAGATGGAGAGGTGCGGCTGGTTTAGGCTAAATAATTATATATATTACATTAACTATATTTTATTAAAAGACTTCCAAAAAATGAATTAAATAAATTATTCATTTGTATATTCTATTCAGTAAATATGACAATATGTTGTAATAAAATGTTATAAATTATAAGTTGGAACTGTTATAAAAATTGTAAGTTAAAGGTAAGATATACTTATTTAAATTTATTTAATCAAACAATGTAATTACTTCTAATGTATTAATGAATGAATAAAATGACTTAATTTTTTTAATAATTCAACTTTGACTTAGAATTTCCTTCTACCTCCGTTTCGTTGGATGTGGTGGCACTATAAGCTTAGGTGATTGAATTTAGGTGAATAAAATGAGTGAATGAAATTGAATTTAGAAAGAGAAAAGTATAATGAGTGGTTGAAATTGAAAGAATCTTACCATAAAAGGAAAGTGTGCCATATTTACAAAAGCAACCAAAAAAAAGAAAATCTGCCACAACCAATGAAATAGAGTGATTACTTATTTTGTTTTTATAAAAATTTCAAATTAAAACATTTTATAAAAAAATATAATATTTTAGAAATATCCTATATTGGTAATTTTATTTATATTTATCTTATATATGTATTCAAAAAATTATTAGTGAAGGACTAAATTTAGTTCGCCTAGTTATCTCAATTAGAAAAGCATAACACTATTCAACACGCACAACACGGCACAAAATGCATGAAGCACATGGGAGGAGCACGAGTCGAATTTTATTTTAATAGTACAACATAAAATGGCATGAACATGAGATGCATGAGCACGACAGTGGGCTTCAAGTTATATAAATAAGAAGGCACGATACGAGCACAACGCGAAACCAACTCTAGGGATCACAGATTCATAGAAATTTAAAAAAGGGTTACTACAGTAGGATTTATAATAACTAAATAACTTCAGTTACAATATTAAAAGGGGGAAGAGATATATTTAAACCCCTTTTATAGCAATTTTAACACCAAATATCATCCATCCTTTTAATCTAATCTCAACCATTCGCTCAACTAATTTTAATTTAAAAAATTAATCACTAATTATTTTGTCTACCCCTCTCTTTGCGTCTCCGATGAAAGTAAACCCTCGCTTGTTTATTCTTTTACATTTTCCCTCCCTGGTGACTAATAGACCTCTATTCTCCTCCGCATCGTTGTCATCACCTCCGGGAAGGGCTTAAACCTGACGTTATCATCGTTGTCATCATTGTCATCCCGCTCTTAAAACAACAAGGTATAGGTATTTGAATACTTTCTTTTCATTTAAATTTCCCACTCTACCGATAACTTCCACCAGTTGCCAGCTAGAACCCAACGTTGAGCTCAAGCGACAACAACCTCAGGTATGGCACCTGTCAGCCATGTCTAAACTCGTATGAGTTGACTTCTATATGTGATATTGTCAATTTTCATAGTTCTGAAATTTTTGTTATTGTTTATTGTTTTGAGATTCAAAAACCAGATCGGATTAAATGAAAGCAAAAATATGGAAGATCTTCAATCGAGGGAGGTAATTTCATATAGTTCTATTCTGCACTTGTTTTCCTCTGGTTTGCACATGTTTTTCCCCTTTGTGATTTAGTTGGAGTTTAACAATTATGGGAACTATGGTTTTTAGATGGAAATGAGTTATTAGTTTTAAATTTTTGCTCATTGTTGGTGATTCATAGTATTCAAATTGTTTTGGTTTGCACATGGTTTTTTATGGTTTTGCATATAATTTCCCACATTATATATGTTGAGTTATAGGGCAATGATTTGATTCTAATTTACTAAATTTTTGTATTACGGATTTTCATTTGGGAATGAGGAATTAGTTTTTAATTATGATTTACTGTTGGTAATTATTTATAGCTACTATTTAAATTGTTCTGGTTTGCACATGTTTTGCTCTGGTTCTGCACATGTTTTTCTCATCGATTGCCTTATAATCGTTGAGTTTGGAAGGTTCGAATAGACCAAGGAAGGTATCGAGTCTATCTTGCGCATGTTCATATTTCTAGAGATCCTGAAAGTTTGTGGGTCAGATGCACTGCAAAGGGTTCAAGTTTTTAAATTTTTCTCCTGCTTTCAAGCATACTTTTTGCTCATTTTTTAGGATTCATAGTGTTCAAACTGTTCTGGTTTGCTCTAGTTTTGCACATATTTTCCCAACTTATATATGCTAAGTTGTAGAACAATGATTTGATTGGAATTTACTAAAATTTTGGAATTAGGGATTTTCAGATGGAAATGAGGAATTAGTTTTTAATTTTGATTCACTGTTCCTAATTACATAAAGTTACTATCAAATTGTTCTGGTTTGCACATGATTTGCTCTGGTCCTACACATGTTTTGCTCATCAATTGCCTTAGATAATTGAGTTTGGAAGGTGTAAATGTGACCAGGGATGGTATCAAGTCTATCTTGCGCAGGTTCATATTTTTGGAGAACATGAAAGTTTTAGGTCTGAAGCACCGCAAAAGGTTCAAGTTTGTGGTTCATCTTTTGCTTTCAGGCATACATATTTCTTATTGTTGGTGATTCATAGTATTCAAATTGTTCTAGTTTCCTCTAGTTTTGCACATATATTCCCACATTAGATATGTTAAGTTGTAGGGCAATAATTTGATTGGAATTTACTAAATTTTGGAATTAGGGATTTTCACATGGAAGTGAGGATTTTGTTTTTAATTGTGGTTCACTATTGATAATTACATATAGTTACAATTCAAATTGTTCTGGTTTGCACATGTTTTTCTCTGGTTCTGCACATGTCTGACCTATCGATTTCCTTAGGTAATTGAGTTTGGAAGGTGTAAATGTGACCGAGGAAGGTATTGAGTCTATCTTGCGTGGGTTCATATTTTTGGAGCACCTGAAAGTTTGTAGGTCAGATGCACTGCAAAGAGTTCAAGTTTGTGGTTCATCTCCTGCTTTCAAGCATCTTGAGATACTCGATTGTCCATGTATAGAATATACCATTGTGCGCGATACAACTCTTGTCTCAATTACAATCACTTGGTATGAATAAGACTAGAAAATGCTTAAGATTTTAGCTTAATGTGGTGCGTGAAGCCATCAGAAAAATAGAAATGGTGGCCAAAGGAAAACTGAGTATGGTAAAAAAAGGCCCATCCTGCCCTTGAATCTTGTAATCAGGAACTCAAGACAAGACACGAGAAGTAGCATCATTGCAGTTAAAGAGGCAGAGAAAAAATTCGCAAATCGATGAGCTCGAGGGCATCGTGAGACTAAAACAAGCCAAGACTGAGATGTTTGAATTTATGGCGAATGAGGCTCGATGAGAAGCAGATCATAGTGTTTTATTTGGTAGACTGTACTGTAGTGTTAGATCGTATAAGAATTTAACTTTTTGTGTTCATTATACAATAAAATGCAAGCAACTTTCATGTTATTGATTTATCTTTTTTGAAAATGAGGCACAAGGTTAAGAGCTTCATTTGCTATTCCATTGTTGATTTCGTTTGGCAAATTAATCCATTTTGGCAGAATAATCTAGTTTTATTTCGACATTCACCATAGCAAGATGAATAACATAATACACAAAGTGCACAACAATCAAAGCATTTACTTCATTTGATAGGAGTAACACAAATCAACACATCAAACATAATAACATCAGATAGAGATGCAATCCAAGGGCTCACATACTAGACGTTCATATTTTTAAAATAATAATCATAATGTTCACTTTTAGGTGCAGGGTAGAAAAAGCACTACTGAGAAAAGGATGAGAAATGGTAAAGCAGATGATTTTAGAACACCAGGAAATGCCTGACCAATTAAATAATTTCAAATAAGAAAAGCAAGGAGATAAAAAAAAAACAGTAAAATTTATGAAGGGGTATTAATCATCCATCCATCACTTAGAAATGTCTGAACTAATGCTTCTTATTCACCATCCATCACATAGAAAACCATTGCACTAAACTGTTGAAGGTTCAAAAACCTTACTAACTACTAAACTAATTGCAAATGAACCAAATAATATGACTCCATCATAACCTATAATAGTGAACCCAATCTCTTATTCAACGTTCTGGAAAAGATCTACGCATTTGAGGTACTTGGAAATGAAAATTACCTTAATGTAATTATAAGAGGAAAACAAAAAAATTATAATATAAAGAAAGAAGACAATATAAATCACAAAAAAGTGAAAAATAATAGTAAATTAAAAAAAATACCTTGATCATTCATATTTTTTTCTTTGGACAATTACGTTTGTTATGAATTTGATCAGTTCTGCAAATAGCACATTTTCTTACCCGCTTCTGTTGTGCCACTTCTATTGGTCATTTATACCTCGCATTTGTTTTGAGTTTATCATTCTCATTCATCTCTTTATATCTTCCTTTCATCTAAAATACCCTACGATCAAGAAGATTCTCATGTTCTTGAGAAATTTCTTCTAGTGAAGACGCAAATGGAGATTCTTCAATCTTTTCTTTAGCTAGGGAAAGTTGAGAAATATTTTCTCCTAATTCTCTTATACCATTTAAAAATAAATTATAGTCTTTTCGGTTTGGTAGGAACCACATTCCCATTGGGTAGTTTCTCGACAAAGATAGATAATCTTCACTTTGTCTTCCACCCTAAACCTGTTAGCACCATCCAACCATCTTATGTTAAAGAAGTAATATGGAATTGCATCAACGTCAAGTTTAGAAAACACTTTCATAAGATGCAAACATGGAAGTTCCGCGAACTCAAAGTAATGACATTCATAATCTCCCTCAAAGCAGTAAGAATTCAACTCAACCACCCAATGATTGGCTACTGTTCTACGCTTGAATTTCACAATATATTTGTCAGGTTCAGAAACAGCAACACCAGCCCTATACAATTCAACATCATGCCACATGGAACTAAACTTCTTACATAATTAAGTTTTTTATGTGTATATAATAAGCATGATTCAATATAAATATTTTATCGGTAAGTAGATGAAATTCTGTTCGGATTCGTGATCCTCCGCTCTTTCCCTGCTCTCTATCTTTGTAACAGCATGATCAAGTTTCTCGGTAAATTCTCTCAAACTAGTGGTACTATTAGTATAATCTTTTAAAAGAGAATTAATTCCTTCACTTCTTCATGTAGTATGCATATCAGCAAAGAATGTAGTGTGATTATACACGGGAACCCATAATTCTCAAAATTTATAGAGTCCCATAAGGCAAGATTTTTTCCTTAGTGTTGTTTATTTGGGGTATTGAATTGAGCTTTGAATGAGGATAATGTGCATTTTACATGTGTTTCCTGTGTAGATTTGATGATAGAAGAATTTTGGAGGTGAAGGCAAGAAGGATGTGAAATTGAAGGCTTGTGGAGGTTAAATGGGAGCTTAATACCACACTCTTTTTCCCAACGAGTTTTTTAATGAGGTAGTATGGTCGAATGGATAATGAATTTTCATTATTCCAGCATTTGAAGAAAAAGAAGAAAAGAAGCAATCAGAAGAGAATGCAAATGGGAAGAATTAATGAAGAAATACTGCTTCTTGATTTTGGCACTTGTAATTTATATAATTATAAGAAAAGAGATACTTATTTTTCTTATTATTATTTAGTTAGATATAGTAATATTTGTAGTTTCCATAGATTTTTTCTTTACTTTCCAATTCCTTGAGAAGATTGGAAAAGTAAGGATGGGGGACATATAAAAGTATCCGCACGCTGGGGGCGGACGGATCCTTTATATTTTCGATACTCAGTTTCGTTGATTTCCCGGGGGGTTAAATGTTTAGTGCATAATTATTTGGTTTCATATATTTTGTGTGCGACAGGTTGTTTAGTTAGGTTAGTTCTTATTATTTAATTATAGTGATCACGTTTTGTTTAATATTATATAATTATTTAGTTAAATTATTATGAGTAGCTAATTTATATTTAGGCATGGAATAACAAGCATTAGTTTATGAATCGTGAGATCTAATTGTGTTTATAATTGATTTTTAAGTTTTTTTTATTGTTCTTAGTTTAATTTATTCTTAATGTGTTTAAATCTGACCAACTTGAATATTATTAAAATATTGCTATCTAAGTCCAACAATACGTAATCGTTGGAAATGGTTAGTAACTGGTGAGTTCTTGTGAAAGATATACAAATAACTAGTTAAGCCTGTAGCAGAAAGATGCGGAACAATTAAGTGTGTGTTACTAATTGAGAATACTCGGGTAATTGCTATATCAGGTTCTTTTCATTTTTAATGCTATCGAGGTGTGTATTTGGTTCAGCGAATACTTTCCGGGGGCATCTTGGTAGGAGAAATAATTGTTTAATTATAATTGGTAAATACTTGTCGTCCTATAACTGATAGATGCATATGAATTGGTTTATATTTGCGCCTATGATCAATGTATAACTAATGTGAGCTATTCAGAGCCTATTACTTTATTCATATATTAGCTACATTTTTTAAATTGTTAGTTTGCATTTTTATTAATATTTGGTATTTGTTAGTTTGCATTATTAGATGTAAGAAAAAAAATTAAGTTGCGGTGGTTACACAAAAAATTGTTCTATATTAGTATGTGATTTTTATAGTTATTGCTCTGTTTCTCGTGGGACCACCTCCACTTACTACTGTGATAATTTCATCATTAGATTTTGCAAATTATTTTAGTGAGTGAAACGACGTCCACCATTCTCTATTCATATTTGACCATTAGTTCCTTCCACTTTGCCTCAAAATCTGTAATTTTGTACGTATACTTGAGACATTGTTTCATCTCCTTCTTGAAAGCTAAAATTTTAAAACACAGACGTCCCAATTCTCTCCAAACTTCATTTTAAAATGCCAATAACATAGCGTGTGACGTGTATTAATAAATACTTTGGGAATTGCTACTCTCATTGCTAGATCAGAATCGGTAATCAGAGATGCTAGAGAAACCCCTCCTATTTCTTCTTTCTAGGTCTCAAACAACCCTGCAAAACTAACCTCAGTCTCATCATTAAATAATCCCCATCCAAACTTTATAGTATGGAAATGTTGATTCATATCCGTGAAAGAAGCAAAAGGAAAAATATATTTGTTAGTATTTTAGATGGTATCAAATGTCGCAACATCTCCCAATTGCTAATACGATAACCTAGACCTTGTATCAACAACAACAAAAACTGCTTAATGGAATGGTAAAACTGAGGGCTCTTAGCATGTTTTTTATGAAAGTACATATACGTCCATTGAGAATCTCCAACATCTAACTTTTGACGAACATCACGAAGATGATTCCAACAAGCCCGATCATTGAATCCCAACACATCTTCTCCATGAATAGATTTTACTTTGTTTATAGATCGATTCTCTCGACTAAACAACTCAACCTTAGTTTTTTCTCTTTCCGGGATTTTAGTCTGACACATTTTCAAAAGAATTTAATTTGGAGTTGGCACAAGAGCATGATTTTGATCATCCCCAAACTGTCGAACCAATCGTTGTAACACAAAAAAGAATCCCTATTTTGGCCATGCGCCCCCTCTCATTGTTGAAGTTTTTAGACGTCACTTTTCTACTGGCACAATTTCATCAACTTTTTTATCATACAACTTGTGGTGTGAACAAATAAAAAAACTGATGTGATTTCATCACATCGATTCCTAATACTGTCAGAAGATTTTTGGACTACTGAAAACCCTTTACTTTTAACATATTTTTCATAATAATCTATAGCAGTTATAATCGATTCAATGCTTCGTCCCACAAAAGATTTTTGTCACTGTCTCCAATAACTTTTGTTGGCATTCTACATTCCATATCAATAGTGGAAGTTGTTATAATACCATTCATCCCATTACTCTAATCCAACGATTCAATTTTATTTTTTCAATAATTTCTAAATTAGAATTCTCGATTGATGATTCAATAAAAATAAATCAAATGAAATTTTGCATATTGATTTATAAAAATCTAACCTACAACTTTCACAGAACATAGACGATTCCAAATCCCTACAAATATTAGGTTTTCCATCGTATTTATAATTTTCTGCACTATTGCGGAGACAAAAGTTATATTGGGAATGTATTGTGAATAAATAGCAACATAAGACATATGTACTGGGAATAAATAGCATAGAATGAAATTCTTGAATGATGACTTCAACTCAAGAACTATGTGTGAAATAAACAATTCTTGTCAGGAAGGAATATTGAACTTTCCCAGAAGTTGAAACTTCCATACTTCAGCTAACTGTGTTAGGTCTTCTGTCAATTTTTTATTGAACAACTTAAAACATATATACTGGGATAAACTGTATTTACTCATATGAACTCATATAAATTTTTGATTAATATGGGAATAAATAGCAACTTAAGACAAATGTACTAGGAATAAATAGAATAGAATGAAACTCTCAGCATGCAAGGAAGCTATGCATTTAAAAGCTACCTCATCAGCACTCATTTAAACCAGTATCATCAAAACCATTCGTTTTAAGTGCATTCAAGGTTGATTTAAAGAATGTGAATTGCACAGGGTACTTTAGCACTATGTTTTGGAACCAAAATTACTTGGATAAAACGAGTATAGTTGCCGAAGAAGTCGGTGATCCGAGTAGGATGTTCCTGAAATTGTTAACCGGGGTAGTGGCGCTAGTTGTGTGCTCTTACTTGATCCTGATGCTCGCCGGAACCGGCTCTGTGGACTGTGATTCTGGTGAGTGGAGCAACCGGTATTTCCCAGAGGTTGGGATGCTAATCAGTGGCGTTTGGCTGAAGTGTTGGATTCAGGTAGTTTCAGTGATGTCGAACTTGGGGTTTTTGTTGCAGAGATGAGTGCGGATGAGGCAACTTCTGCAGTTTTTCGTACGCTGAACAGAATAAAAATGCTAGGAGGTTCTCTGCGATGTTGAACTTGTCGTACGCTGAACATAAGGGGTTCTCTGCGATGCGAACAAAGAGGAGTAAACAAGAAATTTACTGATTAGAATTTTCAACTAAATTTAGATATGTGAATGGATAAAATTAGATTAGATAGATGGATGAGATTTGGTGTACAAATAAGGGCATTAATAGATCCCTCCCCTTAAAACGATAAGTAGGTAACAATAAACAGGACTTACCTAGTACACCCTGTTCTTCCATCACTAGAATATTCACATTTTACTTCTTACATTTTATCTCGATTATTTGAAAAAATAAGATTAAAAGTATTATTTACTTTAGTTTAAAATTGAGGTTAAAGGCACACTTTCTACCTTGATAAAGAGTATGAAATTGTGACGTAGGAAAATTAGCGATGGATGACAGATGTTGGCCCAATGGACACCAAAATAGTGGCTATTTGAATTTTGTAAATTTTATATTTAAATATTAAATTAACTGACATTGGTCAAATATCTCTTTCGATTTTAGTTAGGCAGACAGTGGAGCCGACTTCAGTAACAGTTTTGGTTGAATAGATTGCGTTACCGATATTGGTAGCGATTTCAGTTGAATAGAGAGACAAATTGACGTCGGTAGCAGTATCGGTTGAACTAATAGTAGAACCAACATCGATAGCGGTTTCGGTTAAACAGATAGCAAGACCAACGTCAGTAGCTACTAGTGTTGGCCAAATTTCCATTTTGGCTCTTTTCCTAAAATAGTACTCCCTCTGTCCCATTTCAAGTAACAATTTAACTATTTATTAAGTCAAAACATCCTAATTTTAACCCTAAAATTGAATTGGTATGTAAATATAAGTACTATCATGTGATATACTGTTAGATTTGTTATAACATATATTTTCAATTTTTTTTTTCAAGTTTCAATCCACCTTAATGAAAGATATTAGGAATCAAATATTTTTCAAGTCAACTAATGAAAGTCAAAGTGTGCAATTTGAAATTTGACGTAGGGAGTATTAGTTTAAGGCTTCCACATCTTAAAATAACAAATATGCAATTTAAAAAAAGGAGGAATTCAAACAAGTGACCTATCCTCAAGTTATGGACTATCCACTGTATTTTTTCACTTATACATTGTATTCATTAAATTACCTAATAAATTTTAAATTGTACAATTTATATTTATATATAATTTCACATTCAAGTACACATTATTATTTTTAACTTATAAATAAAATATTTATATTTTAAAAAAATTACAAATTTTAAGGTGTAAAGTTAGGTGCATATTCATAAGGTTATGAATATGCCACCTTTCCTGAGACATCCCCTATAAAAATAATATTCATTACTCGAATTGAAATCTAAAACTTGTAAATTTGGTAATTCGCATTCACTCTTTGTATTTATTATTAATATCATTATTTTATTTATTACTATATTATTAATTGATCCTTGATTTTCTATATATTAAACACTAGTAACTAAGATTTAATTTTAACTAATCAACGGTTAACTCTTACTTCACTTTCCATATATAACTACTCATTACTAAGTTTTAACTTTAACTAATTAATGGTTAATATTTATTTGATTTTCTATATGTAAACACTAATAATTAAGGTTTGACCTTAATTAATCAAAAGTCAACTATTAATTGATTTTCAGTATATAACCTCTAATCAAAATGTTTTATTTGAACTTATCAAATGTTAACCCTTACTTGACTTTTTAATCATAAATATTGATGAAATGTTTTAACTGGTCAAAAGTCAACACTTACTTAACTTTCTTATATAAACACTAATGAAAATAAAAGTCTTGTATGAAACTGTCTCATGGTGAGACCAAGGTTAAAATTGATAATTTACAAATACTATACGAGGATGGGGTTCCAAATAGAATTTACAGTAAGTTTATGGTATAAGGAGGGATCTGGGTATGAATACAATATTTTTGGGGGGAGGGGGTGATATGAATTTCCTTGTGAAAATTCCAGATTGCGAAATTAAAATCTTTGACCGAATGAATGAATCCGCAAACCCTCACTAGATCGCACGAATTGATCACCAATAAGCCTTCAGGATTGATGCTCAACTCAAAAATTTGCTCGTTAACTAGCCCGGAAGATTTACTCACAAATAAATGATTCTTTGTACATAACTAGCTTGCAAGATTAGTTCACAAGGGGTATTGATACTTAATTAACCCGCAGAATTAAGCAACAATGAAAATTAATACTCGCAATCAATAAACTTGAAAATCTAAATTTTTTCTTGATAATAATGTTGTAAAATTTCGTGGATGGCTTCCCCTATTTATAGGCTATAATTCGGCCAGAACAAAGAGGAACTGAAAAGAATTATGGCAGATTTAAGAAGGTAAAACTATATCTAACTATAATACCTGATTTAAATCTAAATAATGACCATATTCATCCAAATAAATCAATCCAAATATTGGATGAATTTTTGAAAGAATCTACCTTATCTAAACCTACCAAATCTTCTCTTTTTTTTTGAAAATATCAATCATTTCAAGATACTGGGAAAAATGCCCAGCGGCGATTACAATGAGTGGAATTGACATCCAACCTAACTAGCCTCTAGCAATAACTAACATATTGCAAGGATATCTAAATTACATGTCAACCAGACTGATCGTCTGTACTATTACAGATCAGAGATCCAATAAAAAACTGTAACATCGCCCTCGGGGATATTAACTTGCTTCCTGCGAAAAACATGACCACTTGGCAAAGAGGAGCGTATCACGCATCAATATCACTGCGCCAAACAGGGATCTTCTACAACTGTAACACCTCTTGATCCAACCATGATCTATGTTGTCCAAACTGTAAACACCTTGAAAAATACAGATCTGACACAGATCTAACGTATCCAAATTAATGGAAACCCAAAAGCAAAAGCACAAACGAAATTACGAACACGCGATCTGTAAAGCAGATCGAGAACAATACATCAACGTGAACAACTAAATTGAGTTATCATCATGAACACAACGATCTAACCGATTAGGTCGAAGAACAAAACTAATCTGCGAAGATAAATCTCGAACTTATTCAATAACAAAAATATGAATTAAAATAATCTGTTATTCCCCATCTCCCTTAATGGGAAGACGGGGAAAAAAGATTGAAGATGAAGGGTTGCGGTTTGGAGAGAGGGTTTGCGTTTCTTTTATCTCAATTCTTAGATAAGGCAATATGCAGGGATTATTATGTAATTATTAAACAGTTTAATTAGGATGAAATTGGTGCAAATAAATTTGGGAAAGATTAAATTTTGTGTTCGATTTTACAAAAAGATATCTGTCTAAAATTTAGACTAGTTCACAAGAGACCATCTGTACATTATATCAAGGTATAAATATATATAAAATATATCATGATAATTCGATAAATTTGATTTATGTTATATAGTTTTGAAAGAAAAGAATGGGATTGTATAATGGAATGCAGATGTGAAACAAATAATGATTATTATAAAATAAAGATTGTGCATAGAGATGGTTCATAGTTAACAATCCATCTCCAACTTGCCAGTCAAATAAAACTGTCAATTTCAGTCACAAAACGATCCAGAAAACAGAGAACAAAACAAGAATTCAACAAATAGATTCACAATCATAAAGGGTGCTAACAACCGCCCCACATTGTCAAACAGTTTGGTTATGATACATTTTTCTACCAAACGAACAAAGCTTTTGAGTAGATGCACCTACATTGGTTTTTTATAGTCATATGCCTCTATGTTTTGGGGTTCGCATTCGGGACTGAGTAGCCGAACGAGTAACGCAGTACTTGAGCTCGTAGTGATTGCTCCACAGGCAGCCCACCTGAGGCTTCGCGGAACTGTAATTCGAGGACCTGAACCATGAAAATCACTTGAAAAATCAGTATAGAACAGAGCACAAGTAAACTACAGTATCATACACCAATATGTTGGACACAACACCTAGGACTCCCGATGAAGGAAAAGCACACTAATTTTCCATACCCTATGTGCATAACTGTGATTATTTTAAATTGTCCACGTTGCACAAACAGTGAAAGATAGAAGTGTGAAAAGAAGTCTCATCATCTTACAAACTAAGATGTTATTTGTTATTACTTTTTACGAATGTGAGTAAAGAGATGTAGGAAAATCCTGGGATATGAAATGGTCAGTGAAACTGAAAGGGAAGAGGCCAGTACTTCATATGCAACACTACATGCCATCTTAATTACTGCTAATCAAATGCTAACAATTAAGATTAACGGTTAGAAATAGTCTGCCTAATGGCAAGTAAAGTGAATCTGAATGTGAACGTGTTTATGACTTCTCAGTCTATGTACCTCCATGTTGGGTCCCAAAAGAAATTTATCCATGATATTTAATCTATCAGGCTAGCAAAAGTAATAATATTCGAAGCTGAATGTCTAGATTTACCTAGAGCTATATTGAACAGGTAAGGGAAAACAGCCACCAACCATTATAGGCCAACTTACATCCTAAAGCTTAATACAAGCATGTAACTTAAGGACTTAGCCAGAGTAGAAACATGGTATTTGCAGACAACTTTAGAGTCTCGACAAACAATTCAATGGTAGTAGCTGGAACAAGTTCATATCCTCATAGATATCTTAAAAGTATAAAAATTGATTGAATATGAATAGTAAGAGTTGCTGCTAGAAAGAAGTGATTGGATCACGCGGACCAGCATGTGTAAACCGACTTCATAGATACAACTTCCTAAAAGAGATCAAGTTTATCAGTGCAACTTTTTATAAACCTAGAAATAATGAGCACACGGGATTATCACCTCATTAACCGTTCCTGATTGGGGTTTATATGTATTACCTAATTTACTCATTGTATCTGAACTGTCTCCTTGGCCACTGAAATATGTGCACTGAACTCCCATATCCTTAGACATCTAACCTTTGACTCTTATCGAAAATGCTAATGATCACCTCATTATGTAGATAGTTCTTTTAAAGTTCTGCACAACTTAAACAAATTGATACCACCTTAAAACGATAAGATGAAGTTCAGCAGAGTAAAGGAAGACCGTAAAATATAGCCAACGGATAGCTCATGAAGTACTGGGATTAACAAACAAAAGCTTCTGAATTTGAAGTAGAGCATAGCACTCAAGGAGCCACAAATCCAATAAACCCATACCATAGTGCAGGCGACAAAGAACCCAAAATCCTAGTGCTCCACCAACGCTAAAAATGCCAGCTGTTTGTCTCATCAACCGGGAACAAGGCTTCGCATCTGACCGCATTAGTTCCCCATCAGAGAAACCTAGAAAACGCCTCAAAGACATAGCTTGCTCAAATCGTTAGCACAAAATACAAGTGCCACAACTTCCCTCTGGAGCCCCAAAAGCAATCTGCAAAAAGCCAAACTAATTACTTCAAGCAAGCAGAACCTTAAACAAGCAGTTTCTTTCGTGTGAGTAGTAGCAACAGCATTGTTTTGCAGACAGACAAAAGTGCAACAAAGTCAAATTAATTCTTACACACATTGCCAAACAACCACAATCGTATCCAACATAAGACGAAGATCATTACTTATTTAAGAATATTTTTGCAACAAAGTCAAATTAATTCCACGTAAGATCTTTTTTGCAACAAATAAAAATAGTAAGAATATTTTTAATATGAATTCATTGTATTGAACTGCAAACAGTGAACCGAATATGAAATTCACCTAAAAAGAATTAAAATTGCATATGGTTTGAACCAGGTTGATTGAGAGTTGCACATAAAAGGCATTCCATGTCAACATGCATCAAAAGTTTGATTAAGTTCTAAAGCGATAAGGCCATCCAAAATGACCACAACACAGAGAAACTAACAACTCTTTTCCAACCAGCAACCACGTGATACTAAGATTGAAACCATTTACTAAAGTTCATCCATTCAGATTTTATCATAGCTTCAGCACTATCCCTGGATATTGAAATCATGCGTACCCCACAAAACTAGTGAGAAAATTCAAACATCAAAATGGGAGTTCAAGAATGACGAAGCAGTTATTCAAAATTAAAAATGAAACATAATACAAAACCACTTGACTAGTTGAAAAAAACAGATTAAATTCCAAGATGAAAGGCTGGCTGGTTGAAAGAGAAAATCTTTCCAGTTTAGGAACCTTAAGCACAGGAATCCAATGCTCTCCATTTCAGTAATTATACAACTGCATATAGTTGGTAAATAGGACAGAGACTGCATGCTGGCAACTCATGTAAACGCAACCACGTACTGGTGATAATTTTGTTGCCAAGTTATCGATATTCAGAGCTCCGGAGTGAATATTTATCCTGTTTGCTCTTATATTACACAAAAACAAAGGAAATTTGTACATTCAAACAGCATTGTATAATACCATCGTGACTATATTAGTTCTATGATTGAGGCAATTTGTCAAACACATTGTGTGCAGGCAATATAGTACAAACAAAATACCAATTTGCCCACCAAAATTAACCAAATTTGATATATAATCGAGTAAGAGAAAGAGAAGGAGACGCTAGAAATACCAGATTCTTATGAACACGCGTCTTAGTTGGTACGACGTTTTCTTCGTTCCCGCGGTTCTTGCTTTTGCTTCTCTGTTTATACCGTACGGGAATTTAGTTTATAATCCAGTGTTTTTTTGGCAAAAATACCAAAATTTTCGAAAGTATCCTACTCCCTCCGTCCCAGTTCAAACTGCACACTTTTTGGTCAACTTTCTCAGGTCATGTTTGACCATTAATAACTTTA
>JAUOBV010000008.1:5814686-5826144 GCA_032360425.1 Rubia occidens
GGCAAGTGAGAGGTTCTTAATCTACCGACAAATCTACTTATAATCTTCTTACCTAAACTTGCGTACACATGGGACATGGCCTCTGTTTAAATACTAAAATGCGCTGAATATCCTTGTTAACTATTCCTCTAAACACTTCCTTTTTTTTTTTTTGTAATTTGATGAAATTTGATGAACATGCTTGCCTTTCTTATGTTTCTTAAAGCCTTTTTTTTAAAAAAAAAAGTTTAAAATTGTCACTAGAACAGGAGTTTATCGGATTTTCGTTAATTTCCTATTAAACTCAACTTTGCACAAACATATATGATCTTTACAAAATTATTTATAGAGAAGACATTATAGTATAGAATTCAAAACAAAAACTTATGTGGCAACATGAGTGGTCTATGACCTGATGTACTGGTCGTTTGCTGTGCATTCGTCCCGAGAGTTCCAACCGAGATCATTAAAGCACATTTACTAAAAGTCTGGTCACTCTCTATTTAATCCATAAACCCCTTTAACTAAACTAGAAGAGTTCATCAGCTGTTTTTGGTAGCTAAAATATTTTTTTGATAGGTATATCAGATTAATTATCTGTGTAGTAACTGCATGTAATCTGAACACGTAGGATTCCCGATCAAGCGGTCTAAAGACTCTTTTTTTTTAAGGATAATCGATCTCACAAGTATGAAAATCCAAATGGACTGTGATCTACTAATCTGGCCTAAATTCTATGGTCGGAAAACACTGAAAGCCAATTGGTTAAATAAGTTCGACTTCGATTTGCGTTCATCGTGCTCTTGTTCTCGTCGGAGCTAATATGCCAGATCTGATAACGCGTTCTGCAGTAACTGACTAGATCCGACATGCTCCACCATGCTCGTCGATGCCATATGAATAATATAATTGTAGAAACGACATCGTCGCATCATTAAGAAATCGGGAAACCTTCCGTTGTCGCATTGATAAAAGTAGTGTGGAGGAATTGGAGGTCGCTGGTGATTATTTTTCAGGGCAAAGGAATGTTAGGGGAAGAGAGGGTTGTGGACCTGTGGTAGAGAAAAGTAATATTGTGTAGGTGAGACTGCCGGGGGTGGTTGTGTGCGGTGGCGGCCTCCCCTTGGAGAATGGTATCTAGAGTTTATTGTAACCAAGGGGTCAGTTTGAAAGAAGCTAGAGGAAGAGAGTTCTAAAATTAGATTACATTTCTCACGAGCGATGCAATTTGTAACTAAGGTGTTGTTCAACTTAACTAAATTTCAATTCATTAAATTCTGATTCCATAAAATTAAGTTTTGTTCTATTATTACTATTATTCAATTTTTATTTCAAATTATTTTAGTTCAGCTCAATTTAATTCAAATAAAAAGAATATAATGATTATTCAAGTTTTATATGTACCACATTCTGAAAAAATTATTTTGATTAAATTATCTTTGATCTCATTGATATTTATATGATTAATGTGCCATCATTTAAAAATTTGAGTGTAGCAGTATATAAATATGAAGAAAATCTCCTATTAGACCGGCTAACGGTTAGACTAATAAAAAAAATTCGAAAAATTTTAGGCCTAAATTATAGTTTTTTATAAATTACAACACATTTAAAAGTTTTACAAAATTATAGGAATATCATTGCAATAAATTAAAAAATATTAAATCGTTTCATTAATTGTATCAGTTATAAAATGATCTCTTATAAAATAAAACTCTATCATAAATATGTTGAACTTCTAATACTAGAATTCATGTTACATGAAAATCCACATTTGTATATTGAGTATTGATCTTGTACCGTATGTTTGTCATGGTGCTGGCGGCCGGTCCTGGGCAAATATGTTTGTCCCTCTCGGAGCAGGGGCCTTCCCTCTATAGGAAAGCGTCAACTTACTCATGTTTGCAATTAATACAAGGTCCTATATCCACTTCTTTGCATTTTTATTCTTGTTTCTTTGCTCCTTGTTTTACCTCTACCTTCGATTCTCTCATTCAAAACAATTATGTTGATGGTTATGTGTGGACGACAAATTAGTAATAGCATTAGGTGAGAATCCAATTTTACATTATCGAAGCATACTGATATGCGGCATCATGGCATTAGAGAGCGCATCACCAGAAGAGACATACGAGTAAAATACGTAAAGATGAACGATCAACTGACAGATATTTTCACTAGAAGGTCGATGATATCATCAAGATATGGATCATTTTAAATAATAAAATGTTATACTCCCCTTAACCCATTTCAAATTGCACCCTTTGACTTTCAATAGATAACTTGATTTTTTTTAATCTTTCAGTTGCAATAATTTAAATTTGTGAAAAGTTGATATTTTGGAAATATACGCTATAATGAATCTAACAATGTATCACTGAATAGTATGTACACTTAAATACTAATTTAAATTTATGGTCAAAGCTAAAAAGTTTTTACTTAATGAATAATTAAATTGCAGTTTGATATGTGACAGGGGAGTACCATTTTATAATTATAACCAAAAGCTTTTCTTTCTTTTTTTCTTAAAATCTATAACGAAATGAAGAGGTGGAAAAACGAAAAGTTAAATAATCTACTAGGGATGCAAAAATTGTTCTTTTCATAATACATCAAAAACATATGTAGATAGAATTATATGGTCTAAATTACAATGACTTGACTTATAAAATGGTAAATGAAACCACATATTGCGAATATTAGAAAAATTTTACATGGGGATTACCCAGTATTATAGGATCGTATTGATGGTTTTCGTTGTGATTTTCCAACCAGAAAGTGAGATTTTGATGGTTCCAACTTTGATGGTGACAGTAATTGGTTGTGCAAAGTTTGGATTTTCTCAAAAGAGCGTCTATAATTATTCAAATGGGAGTAGGACTTTCATATGCAGCCTTTCAAAAAAAGAAGTAAATGAAACATTTACAGAGGAATGAAATGAAGAGATGGTATATAATTACAAAAACAATTTTGAACGCCCTATGTAATGTAAATTCAAACATCGGAGACTAAATTTGAGTAACGCTACTAACACAAATAGTAACATACAAATTTACAAGTAATATGCTTACCTCAAAACTGTTGTTACTTGTTAGTGCTCTACACCAGAAGCCAAAATGAACCGAAAAAGACAATCCACCCGAAGTAAATACTTGGACAAAAATAGTACAAGAAAGCACAAAAAGAATGATGCTAAATCAAACCTCAAAAACCTTGTCCAGTGTTCACGGAATGACCGGAACACGGACTCGGAGACCATGGAAGTTCCTCTCTTCTCTATACAACAGATAAACATAGAATGAAAGGATTGATGTACAGGAATGATATAACTCGGTTGATACAATTGATCACTTCAGGAGAAATCAATCATTGGAGGTACCAAATTATCATCTTGCGCCTGATTGTTCGGTTGATGGGGTGGCGTGTCCGCTGATGATGGACTATTCTTAGCCACTGAAGGTTCTGTATCCTGCTTTCCACCGGGGTCTTCAGCTCCAACTGGTACCGGAAGAGGGATCTGGCTGTCTGTAGTTTTCTCAGTTGAGCCTGCTGGTGGTTCCTGAACATTTGCTTCGGGAGGAACTGGTACGTCTGATTCTGCCGGGGCTGCACCCAACTCAGGAGGAGGTTGGACACTAGACTCTGCTGCAGAAGGGTTACCCGATTGTGATGAAATTGAAACACTGGAATCAGACTTGGGTAAAGCACCAGCAGCTTCGGATGTAGTTGCAGCAGATGATTCTGATTGAGCCGGTGCACTTTGTGCAGTGGCAGCAGATCCTTCTAAAAGCAATGGCTTGTCGGCCTCTTTCTTTGAACCCAGTATTGCTTGAGGGGGTTTACTCTGCCCAGGATTGGGACCATACAGAGATGCCATTCCTGGAGGAAGAATTTCAATTGGAGGTTTCTTGGCTGCATCGGACAGGCTTGTAAACTTTGGTTCCTCGAGTGAAGCCAAAAATGCAGCAGCAGCATCTGTTTTCACGGAAGGAGCGTGTTCCATCTCCTTCTGCAACACCTTGTTCCATTCCTGAACCAAGCTCCTCAACGATGGTCGTCCATGAGCCTAAAAAGATTTAAGGCAGGTCAACTTCAAGCACGAGATACTAGCCAATTAAGAATTAAATGGAGAGTTACATATACCTGAGCATGCAGTACAGCTTCAGCAAGCATCCCAGTGTCTTTCCATGCTTTCTCCATGAGTGTGTTGTCACCCAAAACTGCACCCGCGAATGCTGCTTCCCGCCCTGAGCCCACTGATACCAGATCATTCACCAAGTTCTGAAGGGGGGGAAACGAAGATGATTTAAAAGTCAATGGATGACATTTGCCAGAAAAGACACCTTGATTTTCTCTGTTAGTTGTATGTAAACTTGTAACAAATTTGATACCTCCGATGATTATAACCTTGATTGAATGTTCATGAGGTCTCAATTAAAGGTTACACCACCACCTCCTAATGCACATTCTTATCGTTTAATCATGTTAGCTTTAGGGTTCAAGTTTATTTAGCAACTACTTCACTGACCAGTGAATGTTTTAAAATTTAAAGTTGTATCACATTAGATATAACAGCAGAAAAACATGGAACAAAAACAGAAGAAAACAGGAAAACCGTACACTTAGCCTTGTCAACTCCCCATGATTTGCAAGACGCAGAGCCAGCCCTCTCAACGCATCACCGTGTAAAGCACCCTTCAAGGACCCAGCAGCAGCTAACCTCTTAAGAGCTTCACGGGCAATTTCCCCTTGTGCAGTTGCGTCTGCAGCATCAATTAAATTCAAAAATTCTTTTGCAAATTTTACTATTCCTTCTACAGCCTCTACAACATCATCTTTCTTCTTAGTTAAGCTCATGAGGTCATTCAAGTCCAACCCAAGAGTTTCTTGCCCTAAATCCCTGCTATTACTCATTGTAAGAAGGCACTGTAGAGCTCTTTTAAGATCATTGCTCTGCATGGCCAGATCAAATTCTAATCTCTTAGATATTCCTGGCAAGTGAAGTGCTTCAGTAGCATAACCCATCCCAAGCATAAATTGCGCTAAATCATCATGATGTTCTCTACCAAGCCTACTAGCCCACTTCACAGCACTAACTGCATCACCATAGGCAGCAAGGCATCGGCACCGAATGCCAGGATGGGCAAGAGATATTGCATGAGAACACATGTACCTATCTATGAGCCAAAGAACACCATCACGAACACCAACAACTGTGAGTGGACCGATTGGTCGCTTTTGTTCAGCTGGAAATCGTGTAACAGCAACTGCAACTCCCCCACCTCCAACAGCAACCTCATTTACTTTCCTTTCTTCAAACTCTCTTAGATATGATGAGTCATCATTCTCAGCTTTCGACTGCTTTGGTAAAGATAGAAACGGGGGCACTGATGGAGCGTGCTGAAAAGATGCTAATCGCACAACCTGGAGCATTGGAGGTCTCAGTGTTACCCTCTCTTGCCAATTATTTTGCTGAGCCTCGACAGTAATCAGCGCCAATTCTCCATGCTCAACAACAGCTCTTGCCTGTGCCTCTCTAAGTCGCATCTCTTCTTTTCGCTTCTTGGTTTCTATGTCAATAGGTGCGATGCCAGCATCAACAAACACGCACTCTATGGTAGTTGGTGTGACCACAAATAACTGCCTCCGGTGCCATACAGCCCCAGTAGCATGAGGTATTGCTACATCTCCCAAGTATCGGTACTGAGGCCGCAGAGAAGATATCACTATGTGTTGGTGATATGCAAAAGCACAATACTCAACAGTTTGATCCCATGCAGTCCATTCAGGATGAGGGAGAAGATCACCCACAGGCTGGAAAGTTTCCCAGCTGTACAATTGGTAGTTCAAGGGTGCAGCTTCAACTGAAGACCTCCGTGAAGAAAATCCATCATCTATGGAGCTGAAAGAAGAAACTGCAGTGTTGGCAAAGCCTGAAAGGGGCATAGACTGAATTGTAGAAATTGCAGTGGCAGCACCAGGGCTAATCCTCCGCGATGTACGATAGGCAACACCAAGAAGTGCACCCCCATGCAAACCAATCACTGGCTCACTGCGACCGACGGACCTCATCAGTATATTTGACGTCCCATCATCCAGAAGAATGCGAACTTGAACACTGGCAGATGAAGCTGCTGAGGCTGCTGCGGCTGCTTGTGCAGCAGCAAGAGCCGCTTCCTTCGCTTTTCGTGATGAACCTTTGGGTATTATTGGCATTCTTGGAGTCACAGCAGACTCCAGCAAAGCAAACCTATCTCGACAAGTGTCCCAAGCCAAAAGCCTTGCACTCCCTGAATCAACAATTGACCAATCCCCAACCTTGTATATAGAGAAGTAAGGAATGTCCGGCCACACGATTCCGACATACCTGCAATTCACGACAGAAATAAATTGATTTTAACAGAAGAATTCCAAATTTTGATGAAAAAACAAAACTAAGTCAATGTTTAAGTATTGACCAAAAGGAAGACACAAGCAAGAAAATAATGAAAATCGAGATGAAAAACCGGTGATTTGGGAGATAACAATAACGATAATGGTGGTTAATTCTCTCATCCTCAATTTAATTAACAAATAAACAAAAGTCAAAGTGGACATACTTCCCCGAACTGCTGACAGAAAGAACCGAGTAGGAATCGTGTGGAACAGGAGTGCTAATATGCTTTTTCGTTTGCTTAACATGCAGCTGTTCAGGTGTATCACCCCTGATCCTTCCAGTGTCACTTAAAGATCCATTACTCCCAAGTGATGGATTTGCAGTATTTGATAACTGAAACTGCAGTAGGTTTAACTCCCTCTCAATGACATAGACAGCAGTATGTTCTCGGCTTCCAAGAGGCGTAGGTAAGGGAGCTACAGGTGGAAGAGACCTTGGATCAAATTCACAGACAATTATACCCATATTGGTTCCTGTGGCAACAAGATGAGGCAGCAGAGGATGTGCTACCATGGAGTAGACCTGCATGAGCAATAAGTGCACACAAAAACAGCATTAGCAGTCAATGTACAAAACATTCCCAAACATGAGCTTCCTGTTTCCAGGAATTTTTTTTTATCATGGTTCAATATGCTTCTCTGTTTGAACTGAGCAATGGAGGTTGCTACTATCGAGTACAGTATTAGAAAGATACCCTTAGCTTCTTATGAGATGCAAGTAGTTGTGGAGGTACTAGCGACGAAAGTTCACATAACGGCCTCGTAAGAGCTGAGTAAGTTGGGTGCTCAATAGCCCTGCAGCAAAAGTCCAAGACAACATCACAATCTACAAGGTAAACATCTGGAATGATAAATGGTTATTTCCCATATACTGAAGTATGTTTAAGCATGTATGATCTAGATTCTGGAATAACGAATAGAAAACAAATAACAGTTGATATAGTAGACAGAAAAAGATGCATACCATATATGAGAATCCTTTACACAGGTCAAGATATCTAGATTCGGAGCTCGAGGGTGGCACCAAGAAGCCACACTATGACAGGCCAATTTTGATACAGGTTTTATCCGGCGCAATTCCTGGAACGGAGTTTACACTAGGTAAAAGAAGCAAAGATATGTAAAAGAATCATGCACCTAGAAAGGAGCCAAATGGAAATAAGAGAATTCATAAGAGCACCTTAAAAGAAATCGTATCCCAGATAGCTAAAGTTTTGTCAGCACCAATCGTAATCAGCTGAGGTGGCCCACCAATCACTCGTGAGAGCTCTATGGCAGTAACCCCGCCTTCATGGGCCTTCAAAGTGTCAGAAGGAAGAAAAATTAACAAGCGATCATCAGAGTATGAAATAGACAAAAAGACCTTGCAAAGATCCAGCTTTTGTGCAATTTTATTAACAACCTTTTGTTAAATAAAGCCTTTAAGGGACTCAACCAAATTTTAGGCAGAAGAGAAAAAGGTAAGAAAAACCAGAGGAGATGCAGTAATTTTATAAAACAATAACATATAATGTAAAATGGTACCAAAACACCAATCACTATTTTCAATTCTCCACTGAAAACAACTCGTACGCTATTGGGAGATACAAGAACAGTAATAGTACACATTTCAATATCTACTCTAGTACAACTTTGAACAGAAAATGTAAGTGACTTAGAGTAATGAAAAATAGCATTAAATTTCAACATGACCTAAAGCAACATGCTCAGATTGCTAGAAACAGTTTAAAATGAAACAGTAGAGAGTTGGTGAAGCTGCGAGACTCCAACAGAGAATCCTAACCGGCTAACCCCATCCCCTCCCACATAAAAGGTGCAAGAAAGGTGAGAAGTGCAATACTTTTAAGCTCAGCTTTGGTACAAGTTCTCGAGAATCATGTCCATGATCTGCACTCCAAAGGACAAGCAACCCATCGCTACCACCCGAGACCAATAGTGCCTGCATCGGCAAAATGTGCATGTTAACATTAGAGAATACAATATAAAATCTCTGTTAAGCAACTTTCCTTAAATCTTTAAAGAAGATATACTAGCTTGAATTATTATTTGTAAGCTACATAACAAGAATTCGGCCAAAAGGGGAAAAGGGAACACCTAGACTATGTATCAATAGATCCAAGTTACAAGATAAATTCATAAAATGGAACTACCTCGCCAGTTGCAGCCATGAAAGTCATCAAACAAGAAATTGCCCCCTTATGACCTCCAGTATATCTACGAGCAAGCTGTAATGAGAAAACAAACCATATGATAAATTTATTCTTTATGTTTATTTTTCAGTCCACATCAAAAAGAGCATGCCCTAAATAGCAATGCACTTTTAAAACCAGACCTTCCACGTTATCATCGAAAGAACTCGAATCACACCGTCTGATCCACCAAAAGCCACCAGAGGACCCTCATTAGCAGCAGATTTTGCTAGAAACTCCATACTGGAATGAACATATATAATAAATATTTAGAGGAGTAAAGATCATAGACCAGTGATTATAACAATAATTAGGGGATGGCAATCCACGTAAGCATCAATTTAAAGGACAATAATATGATGTTGAGTAGGAAATTGAGCACTTAAGGAACTGTTGATGAATAGCTGTGTTATAGTTTAGTGGTTACTGGCACATATACTGAAGCTTCACAAGATCTTTGAAGAGTGAGAAAAACAGAGCTTTTATCGGAAAAATCTTAGGGTGAGTTTGGCAGGGCTGTGCTTATAAGCATGCACCGACTTATGGAATACCAGCTTCTGCTTTTTCCCAAAAAATAGGTTCTGCTTCTTAAATAAGCACTTTTTTAGCAGTTTATCAAACATTAAAAAGGTCCTTAGCTTATAAGCAAAGCACTTATAAGCCCTGCCAAACAGACCCATAGCATGCACCAGATTACGAAGGCAGACGTCCTCTTGATTGTTTAACTTGTCCGGATAGTTAAAACATGTTTGTTGAACCAAATACAGGTTTCAGGTTAATAATCTCATCAAAACCTTAATAATCAACTAAAGCTGAAAATTACCATAGAAGTGATCTGTTGTCAAGATCTTGCTTTGGTACATCACGGCCACGCATTGTCACCAAATCTAGAAAAATAGCTTTATTCTCACAGCATATCACAAGAAAATGCCGTCCTTTAGTAGAAGGAGCTGGGGAACTAAAAGGTGAAGTAAGATTATTCACAGCAGAGGGAGCTTCAGCAGCAGCAGAGCGGTTGCGCCATAGTTGCCAGTATCGTACATCATCATCATAAAAGCTTACCTGCTTAACACTGTAACCATGCACTTGAAAAATCAGGTTTGACATACCAAAAAAAACAAAGAAAATATCTATATTTGTTTATCCCTGGTACATATTCAACCAAAACAACAACGAAAATAAAATCAAATTCATTTTCTGTTTTCCAAAGACTAAATTAATATTCGAATGTATCCATAGAGTGCTCAAATTTCATAAGTGTTTCATTCACACAAGTAATGGAAATATAATGCAATGGATACCGATCATATAACCCTTTTCAGAAACGTGTCAAGTGAAATGCTTTAAGGATTAATTACCTGCCACCTCTAATTGCCTCTGTAGGTTTACCTCTGGGCTCTGGGGAAAATAACAAAAGGCACGAGATGAGAACACCATCTCATATCCATTTCCAGAAATTAAACAAACAATTCAAACAAAGAGAAGATAAGTGTACAAAAGTGATGGGTTTCTAATCAAAATAACAAATTCCAGAAGAAAACATATACTAATGCAATTCAGTAGGAAAACACTTTAGAATATTTTTTTAGGGAAAAGCATTGCCTCAAAGTCGAGATGGGGATTAATAACTACATGCATGTAACCAGAGAATAACATAAAGCCCTCGGTGAGCAACCAATCAAAATTCTTCTACTAGTTTCTGCTTATAAACATTTGGAAAAGCAACCAAACTTTTTTTAAGTCTCAATAAATAATCTTCTTTTTGAAGTTCATATCAATTCCCCAATGGCTCTGCAATGCAAGTCCACCTAACTAATTCGCCTCAGTAATACTACTATATCACTGAACAATCCCTAGATCTTGGTTTCCAAATGAGTGAAAAGACACTTAAAGCGGAAAAATTACACCCAAATCGAACAAGAACAAGCACTGAGACAAATAGATAGGTATTCATACATTTCATAATCTGAAGTACAGCGTTCACAAGCACTCAGCTCAATTAACCAGGCAGTCTTAACAACTAACGGCTAACTTCAAATGAGTAAATTACATCAAACTGCGTATTGTGAATACCTGACTCTCCCTCGGCGAGCTTCTCTAACTTAGCACCAACCAACCGCCGCTCGTCGACGCCACCGCCTTTCAACTCGTAAATCACCTGTTCAATCAGTTACAGCAAAATCAATGCAACTAAACAAAAATTAGGCAGTCGAATTCGGGGAGGGGGGATAAAAACAGACCTGGCGGTACTCCCAATTCCAAACGGAGACGTGATCGGAGGCGTCGGCGGTGACCAGCCAGGGATGCGTAGGGTGCATTTGGATCTTGACGATCTTGTCATTTGTCGGACGAAACGCCTTCAGCCGCAGCATTTTTAACTTCGAACGGTATGGATCTGAAGGCGGAATTCAACTCTTATTTTGTGTCAATTTGCGGATCGGCACTCCAATCCAAATCGATATCTGTTCGTAGTATTACGTACTGCCAACTACTTCTTCACTGGCATGTATGGCGAGTTCGCGCAGTAAAAATGGTGACTCGAGTATTTGTGAAAGCCCCCGCCGGGACGAAGAACAAAATACGGTACTTTTTTCTGATTTGTGTTGACAAAGTCTTGTACAGTTGTACTACATACAGGACGGGCTCAGACCATGAATTTAATTGTAAATTGAGTTTTTAATTAAAGTTTTAGAAATTTAGGGAATGAATGTGAAATTTCGTTAATTTATATTTAAATTCAGGTATAAATATCAATTTTTCTCCTTATTCTCTCATAATTTTCTGAAGTTTTCTCTCTCCTATCCCTTCCTCTCTCGGTAGCGCAAACCTCCTTCTTATCTCTTCTCTCCATTTCT
>JAUOBV010000008.1:5828599-5840016 GCA_032360425.1 Rubia occidens
TCAAACCATGACAAAACATAACAATATCCTCATCATTAAGAGGATGACCAAGAACACACAATTCATCAATAATATCTTTAAAACGAGCATGATATTCCTGAACAGACTGATCTTCTTGACAAACTCCATATAAACGATCACAGAGATAAAGATGACGGGCATGAGAATTATTATGATATTTAGTGGTTAAAGCATCCCATACTTGAGCAACAGTGACCATACCGTCAACTGCTGACATTGCAAAAGGAGTCAGAGATGAAAAAAGAGCAGCTTGAACTAGCTGATCTGTCTGAATCCAAGCCTCACAAGCATCAACATCCTTAGAAGCTTTGTCATCAGATTCCTTAGAGGAGGAGCTCTCAGGTGCAGAAGGACACAAAATCAAACCATCAACATAGCCAATTAATTTGACAGTTCGTAAAACACATAACCTGAGTACGCCAGTGAGAGTAATTGGAACCATCAACCTTGATGTTGATGCAATTGATCAAGGCGAGAAGCGTAATGGTCGACATCGGGAACAGATCCAAGCATAATAGAAAAATCAAATCACACTAAACACACAACAAGCTTATGAATGACAGTGGACGACTGATTTAACTCTTGTGCAGGACGGAGCGGCATGTGCGACACGGGATCACAAGCGGAGCCACGTGGAATTCGGTGAGACGGCGGGTGGGAACTGCCGTTCGATAGGAAAAAAAAGAGAGAACTCGACAATTTGGTAAAAGCCAGAGAATAATTAGAAAGACCTTATTGATACTATGATAGAATGTAAAACCCACAAAATAATTGTGGCTGTGTATTCATATATATATATATAGTTAGTACAACTGGTATACAAGATAGAATCAGATATGGAAAATGATATCTACAAAACCTAATTTAAAAAAAGATTTCATTTCTTAACCTGATTCTAATTCATCTATTATTCTATTAGAAACCTATCGTCACATACTTTTAAAGTCTGTGCTAGCTGTCTGCCATAATAACCTCTCGATCTCATCGCCACCAACAAACATTATCACTATTTACGAAATTCCTAAATTGATATAGTAGGCTTTTAATTCCATCACCGACAAACATTATCACCATTTACATATTTCCAAATTGACATAATCTCTTAATCTCAGTCAACGTAGAAGCATTATCACCACCTATAATAGTTATCACTTTCTACTTGTTTGAATACCCCTTCGATCCTATTCTCACCGAGAAGTACCACCGCCATGGAAAAATTCCCTGCTCTTTGTCATCCATGATAGCCTCTCGATCTCATCACCACCTATGAACACCACCACCATTCCAAACCTCATTGTTTTGTGTGTGATTTATTAGCCTCCCAATTCCATCACCATCGAGTAACATCAACATCATTTAGAAAAATCAGAACCTTTCTGCCGTAAAAGCATTCCCAATTACTAATCCCTTACCACCGTTTCCATAGTTGTCCATATGTTCATTACCTCCAAAAATTATCATCGCCATCTTGCTCGTTGTCTGTGCATCGCCTCTTAATTCCATCACCGCCGACAAGCATCTTCGCCGATTCCATCATCACTGCCGTCAAGCATCTTCGCTGATTCCATCACCGCCAACAAGCATCATCACCAACCCCATCTCGTAACTCCCCTTAACTCCAATTTTATACATTATTTTATTTGTATTCAGAAAAAACTGGTAAAATTGAAAACTATACTTAATTTTAATAGAAAAAAATTGAATTTCCCCAATCTTACACATCCCCTATTTGTAAATAATTTGATTAGGTGTTGATATAATATTATACTTCTTGCATTTGTATGGTAAAAAGGAAAATTTTACATTTTTGTTTTTTATATATGCAAATAATTGAGTTTTGGGCCTTGAATTTGGGCTTGATGCAATTGGTCCCCTTTCTCCTTCCTCTTAGCACCCGGCCATGTTTGTTTCAATTGAACAATCAAAACTCGCGCCCAGATTTACCTGATTTACGGATTCGGGTTACCGGGTCTGGAGCTTCTAGTTCACCATAGCCGATACCACTCTTTGCACTATCCCCTAACCCTAAACCCCCAATTATTCTCCACGCAACTCCGGCGACGGAATATTTCTCGTCCTCCGGTCCGGCGTGATCCACCTTTCCCTGCCCGCCGTGTTCCTTTTGCTGGTAATTGAACTCCGACAACCTCCAATTTTACCTTTTTTTTTTCTCAATGCAATATAAACATGTATTCAATGTGAATATACTAGTGGAGTGTCATTAGGGCTGCGTGTTGCGTATAACTGTGCTGCCACTGTTGCCGGAATATGTCTGCATATGTGCCTGAAGCATGTATTAGGGTTTTGCGAGCTAGAAAGGCGCCATTTTAAAAAATTAAACACGTTGAAGTATTACATGTTTGAAAGGATGTAAAGTTTGTTCATTACTTTGATTTGCTATTCACTGTGTATGTGTTTGTGATGGGTGGTTGATGTTGTAGTGCTTGATTATTTAGTGGCTCCCGATGCTTGTTTGATGCAATGCAGGGCGGTTCCTAGTGCCTTTGGTAATGGTGGTTTGGAAGTGAAGAGAGTCTAGTTTGTTGATTTTTGGCAATGAGCCCAGTGCTGCTTTGATATGAGTAGATTGTCAATAAGGCCGCGTCCGCTTGACTTTCACAAGAAGCTCCCTGTTGTAAAATCTGTGAAGGACTTTGAGGATGATGAGACGCTCACGGGTACTCGTAATGCACAAATGCTCCGTCTGGCCTCAGAGGCCGAGAGTGAGGTACTATTATTTTGTACTTGTGTGGGAATTAGTAAATGTCCAGCTTGTTGTTACCTGTATTTTTGTCTCTTTGTGTTAATGGCACTCGGTGGATTATATGCTAATAGATAGTATTTACTGCTGACTTGGCACTGAAATTGCAAAAAAAAAAAAAAGGATTCTAGAAATCAGTAAATGTGCTTCTTGGGAATCTATTAAACCATTTGTATTTTTCATTTCTTCCACCACCGCACCGCTTTCTCCTGCACCCCCTAAAAAACAGAAAAAATACAAAATAATCAGAAAAGAGTATACTTCAGAGGTTTTCCATCTTCTATCCTAAATGGAAGAAGGCTATGATACTGACAGTTCTGACAGTTCAATTGGTTCTAATTTGGTAAGATCTTAAATTTTATGATGACTATCGATTGGGATGATGGCCTTCAGATTTGAAATCTGGATGATCTCTTTTCCTGAGATTTCTCTTTGGTAGTTGGCTCATGAATTTATTAATGTAATTGATTTCATAATTTAACCTTTTGGTTTCCATTTCCCCTATTACTTGCTTTGTATGTATGTAGTCTGTCTTCCATCAAGCGAAGTGAGTGGTAAATTTACATGTATTGGTTATGAATGCTTCTGTGATTGTGAGATTACTAGATATCATAATAATTCTTTACCTCTGTGGGATTGGGTGTTATGACTAACTGTTATAGGGGATCTGCTGTGCAGTAATTATCATGAATCAGATACATCAATTTCAGCCATTTACATGAATTCTTTTCTAATTACTTGATTTAATGTTAAAAATTGACAATTTTCAAGAATTTTTGTTATAGAGGATCTGCTGTGCAGTAATTATCATGGATCAGATCCATCAATTTCAGCAATTTACATGAATATTTTTCTAATTACTTGATTTTTAATGTTAAAAATTGACAATTTTCAAGAATTTTTCTGAGTACTTAATTTGAATGTAAAAAAGACAAATATTTTTCTGATAATAGATTATATCTATTTGACAGGAATTTCAGCAATTTACATGAATCTTTTTCTAATTACTTGATTTTTAATGTTAAAAATTGACAATTTTCAAGAATTTTTCTGAGTACTTAATTTTAATGTAAAAAAGGACTAATATTTTTCTGATAAAAGATTATCTCTAGTTTACATGAATTTCAGCAATATACATGAATCTTTTTCTAATTACTTGATTTTTAATGTTAAAAATTGACAATTTTCAAGAATTTTTTCTGAGCATCTAATTTTAATGTTAAAAAAAAGACAAATATTTTTCTGATAAAAGATTAATCTCTAGGGAATTGAAAAATTACCTATTTTTTTAATAGATGAATTTTGAGTCCTGGCCTGTTGTTATTGTAAAGGAATTCTGATCGTTATCCTTTAAGTATTTAATGTATCCAAGCCTGTTTTAATGGTATGCTGTATACCACTTGAAGGTATTTCCATAGATTATATATAGTTCTATGCTACCATAGTTATACTTTGCATGTGTTATTAAATATCTGCTTGCACTTAGCATATTCATACCTGCTGATAATTAGTCTCCTTCGAGTTAAAGTTGGCGCTAAAATTCTTCTTACAGGTTCCACAAGTTTCTAGCAAGAAACTTGCTGCTGAAATACCTACGCCTCAGTTTGTGGTGGTGGATACTTACGAAAGAGACTACTCTCAAACTTTTGCTCAACCAACGTCATACCTCCGTGCTAGAGGAGGTTTGTAAAATGAATTTATTAGTTAAATAAATCGTTCTAGTCTTTTTCTGACACTGCTATATAATCTAGCTCGAGCGGAGATCGGGGAATTCATTGAGTATGATCTTGACAACGAGGATGATGATTGGCTAGAAGAGTTTAACAGAGAGCGAAGAATCCTATCACCTGAGAAGTAATTTTATTGCCCAGATGTTTGTGTATATGCTTTCATGTGATTGAAATGATTTTCTTGGGGCTATCACTTTTCATTTCCTTTTGGATTGTTATTTTTCAAGCAATTTTTGTTGTGACTAGTTTCCGTATTCAGTTTATTGCTTTAACTTCCTTAGTTATAATTTCTTTGTTTATTGCAGTTATGAATTATGTGTATGAAATAGAACTAAACTTTTCTGCCACGATTCTGTATTCAAATGCATCCATTACTTTTCTACTTGAACAAAATTTTGAGAAAGAGGAGATATATCATCTCAAAGACACAACATAGGGCATGCAAGTGTCGCTGAATTGTCTGTATAATCAAATGTTATCATGTAAAATGTATTTGATGTTATCTGATATGCTCAGCTGCTGCACTTGGCATCCTGTTTCTCAATAGTTTTTTTAATGTTGTGTTCCTATTGGTTGTATGAGTGTCTTATACAGAGAGTCCCAATTCCTCTATTTTTACCTGCTGAAGTGTAGGAGTGCACTACAGTTTAGTTGTTCTGTTTTTAAACATTATTGTTGATTAGTGTCTTTTTGTTACTCCCTCCTTCCCATATGTAGAGTTCCATTTGTTAATTATGAGATGGAGGGAGCATTTATTTGCCCTCCATCATATTTTGACCTTTATTGCCTCTAGACATAGTAAGCTCATAGTGTTGCTGCTCCTTACAAGAAGGCACAGTGCTGCCTGACTGGCAGCTATAGTTACATAGAAAATTCAAATATGCACCTCCTGCTCATATTCATTTTACTTTCTTTCTCTTCCAGGTTTGAGACTATTCTTTTTAAATTGGAGGTTTCGGACCATAAGGTTCGGGAGAGAGCTGGAGTTATTATTCCTACACTGGGCCCCCCAGTTCCTGTGCTTCTGACATTTGATGCTGCTGTTGAGGTAAAATGCGACTCTTGTTGCTTTCCCTATCAATTATCCTGTTGTCATTCTGAACTCAGTGTTGATCCTTTTGCTGTTGTTGCTCATTATGGTTTGTTGGAGTGCAATTATAGTGAAATGACACTGGTCTAGTGAGATAAATTTAAATTTAAAACTAAAATTTAAATTTAGTTTTATATTTTGAAGTTATCATACCATCTGATACTGAACACTTTTGGCAAGATGTCCTCTAGTTAAATGATACATCACACATTACAATAAATGTTCTTTTTAAAAAGGGTTAACACCCAAAAGTCCCCTTGTGTTACTAACCCCCTAGTGTTATGAAAAGCACCCAATGACCTTGTTATTTGTTATGTCAAACGCAATTAAGATCCGCACCACTACTTTGACCATTCCATTTACAGGTTTCAGTCACAAAGAGGTCACTGTGTGTTTTTTATCACACAATGGGGTTAATAGTAAGTATCTAAAACCAAGGGGAGACATTGAGTATTGACCCCTTTTAAATTCACGTGTTAGGTTGAACTATTATAGTATCTTTTTGAGAAGAGGTGAAATATATTTATCTTGGCCTATCTTTATTTTGTGTGAATGACACTAGTTTTGTATTCATTATTAGTTTTTCCCTCGTAATTGTATTGATGACCATTATTATTTCTAATAGTGTATATTTAATTGTGGTGCAGGCTTTGCAATCTCTTTCGATTAAATATGGAGTTTTCCAGTCTATTTACAATTACTGGAAAGAAAAAGTACGTTCAGTTCCCGATTATAATTACTGATTACATGTTTCGTGTTCTTGGTGAAATTTCATTTATGATAATGTATAAATTTCTATCTATGAGATTCTCCTTGGATAAACAGATTTCACGTGCTTATTTCTTATCATAATATATAGCTCGACATCAGTTCCAGGGGTGTTATATTTTTATGCAACCGTGGGTTGTTTATTTTGAACATATACTGGTCTTGCTTTCTGTCCTTTGCTGATGGAAGACATACTTAATTGTAATTACTTGACAAATGATTCCATAATCTAACTAAATTGATACTTCCCAGACTCAAAATTGGAATTACTTTTGGAAACCGACTTTTAATGGAGAGTGGTAGTAATTGTAATAGTCAAGTGAACGTGGGTGGATTATATGCTCTACTCTACCCTCTGAATTTGAAGCGTGACCTTTTAGGAGGGAAAGTATTTAGTGAAAAATTTCTTTTTGGACATTATGAAATAAAATTTATTTTGGTGAAAAGGGTCTAAACAACAAAAGCAATGGCATGGGACATGGGGGATCTATATGATGGGGAAGAATAGACTGGGTTAAGCTGTGACGTGAGAGTGCGCCGCAACTTTTGGTCTTCAGTGTCTAGTATGCATATCATATTGTGCATCTATGAGCTGCAGAACATTTTGATTCTCGACACATGCGTCAAGTTGTAGTTTGGAATTTCAATTAATATTCAAGGACTAGTGATTTTATTTTTTGCAGATAGCTTAGTAAGAACTGTCAGCTTTCTTGGAAAATCCCTTCTAGAGACATAGTAGGGGTTATATAATGTTGAATTTCCGTGTATCTGATAAGAATTTTGGTTCCGATTAAATAATTCTCATTGACATTTCCTGTTTCTGATTTTTGCAGCGTGAACGATGGCAAAAGCCTATTCTGCGACGATTACAGGTGTGATATTATTTAACTAGTCGACGACTGAAATGGTTTTTGAGACACTTTTAACTATTTAGATAATTCTATATTAGTATTCCTATTCTGCTGCGGATTCTTGCTCTCATCAGTTTTCTTCTTTATTTAGCATTCATTTTCTTGTTTTGACAAATTTACTTCTTTACCTTGATTCTGTTGTCGTACTGGTAATCTGTCTTCATAATGTTTAATGGATTCTGTATGCTCATCTTATTTGGTCGTTGTATTGTTAACTCAAATCTCCACTTATTATGTTGATAACATTATTGTATTTCCGCGCATACCTGTGAGACTGTAACTGAGGATGACAGAAATCAGATAGATCTATTACAGTTTTTTTGGACAAATGATGGTTTTGATTCCTACAATCATTCTGTAATAAGTGGAATGACTGAATTTTGAACAAACTGTCTTCATGTATCATCATCCGGATCTCCATTACAACCTTTTTATTTGGTTGGAGGCAGTTGGTGATAAATAACAGCTCTTTATGGTTTGGGGAACTTAGTGACCTTTTGTTACTCTCTCTCTCTCTCTCTCTCTCTCTCAACTTAGGACTGTTTACTTTATCTGTCTCAATTTTGATTTTTGGACAAATGTTTTTGATGTGACCGTTGGCTCAGGATTTGAGCCATTTGACTCATTTGTGTCTTGTTTAATCCGTGCTATGGAGTTTGTATAGGCTTGATTGGATTCCGTGATTGTCAAATATTATTGTTTTCTCCATGTAAATTCCCAAAGCTTGCGCATATGGTTTGGAATTACTATTATTTATTTTACATGTTGGAAGATCTTACTAGATGTGGCCGTTTATCGATTGATGAACATTTCCTGCAATGTGTCTTACAGCCACCACCTCCAGTGAATGACACCAACCCCTATAATGTTTTTAGGCCCAGAGAAAGACCCAATAGACTTCACACCCGGCGGGTAAGTCATCTGCTCTATAAGTTAGTGATTCTTTTTGGGCATATTAGTTTCTTTTTCTGAGCCAAGAATCTGGTAATTAAATGTTGAAGAGTAATTTTTCTTCTTAAACTTTTTGTAATTATTTTTAGATGCAAAGGAGGGAAAACAATGTGCAGTCGTTTGAGAAGCTTCGCCAAGTAAGCAGCGCAACCTCTTGCGTTTGAACATATTTCATCTGTTGTGTGTTTACCTTATTGCTTCTTTTCATATGTTTCTTCTTGTGGGTCATAGGTTTTGCAGTCTTTACTGAAGTGTAGATTCAACTTTACTAGTTGAACTTGTTGACTCTTTGGTGTCAACTGTTAAGATCTGTACAGATGTGCTAATAATAAACTTTGCTATGAAATATTGCCAGATTCTGGTGGTTTGTCATGTTGTTTTTTGGTGTATGAATGACTGCCAAAGGATGCGATTTATTCGTGCTCAACACAGTGTTTGTAATGAGTTTGGTTATAGTTAATCCATAAAGCACATCTAACTTTTAACTTTATGGTGGAGTTATTGAATCCCTTCAGGAAATCCACTTCACATATTCTGGTTTTTGCCAATTACCAAACTTAATATGGATATATGCATCTTTGAACTGATTTTTGAAATGGATCGATGTTTGGTTTTTGTGATATTGTTCATTTGATCAATTTGTGTGTTAAGACTACTGCTTTCATATGTATTGATTCAAGCTGTATGCATTTTATTCACTTGCTCCAGGTTAGACGAAACCTTGAACAAGCAAGGACCATATTGGATGCGCTGGTTAAGGTATTTTTTCTGTCACTGAGTTTAAGATGCTTTTGTACTTGAGAATGTGGATCTTCGCTACTGCTAGGAATATTGTTGTTGATTGTGCTAACATAGTGAACTTCTTGTTGTATAGAGAGAAGAGAAGAAAAGAGAAGTTATGGAAAGCGAGGTCAGCCTTCAACGGATGCAATTGAAATACAAGGTACAAGCTCACCATATTCGAATGTACAAATGAATCGGTGTTGATACCAGTAGTATAAATGGTTATTTGCTTGAGGATCATTAATCACTGCTATTGCTGAAATTATGCTTTACTTAGGAGATAGGAAGCTTAAGCTATGTAGGTGTCTTATGTTGAAGTTATCATACTCATTGAATCAATAACTGAATGAGAGATACTTGGCCATTTCAGAATGAAACTGAGCTTCTTGAAGACAGTTTGGCTTTACCTGGATTACCATCATTCCCCAGCAAGGCAGTTTCAAGTGAAGAGGAATTTGTAGATTCTGACGACGTTGCTAACAGCCGCCCTCGCATGCGGCCTGCAGCCCCACAGCATCTGCCTTTTGTGGACTCAAAACAGGGAATGACTTCTGCTGGTAACTCGAGGCGAGAGTTTAGAAGGCCAAATGGTTGGCTGCATAGAATGGTAAATGCTTGGCAATATTTCTCTCTTTCTTTTTAAAAATACAATCTCACCAATCACATTGGGCACGAAACATCTCCGCTGTTTGCTGAGTAATTGTTTTTAACATTCACCTCCCTCTCCTTCATACAATTCTGCACTTGTCCTTGGTTATTATATTTGTGGACACTTGCTACCATTTTTTATGTCCTTAGCTGAAGCTGCCTGTATTTACGCAAGTCTTCTATTGGGATAAATGCAGGATCCAGATGAGCCAGTTATGTTGTTTACCAAGCCCCTGGATCCCGAAAAGCTGGCTGCTGCTGGCATTGGTCCGCCACCAGCTCCAATACCAGATGACACATCTACACCAGCACCACCTGCTTTTCGTGGAAGGTTTGGTCGTGGTGGTCGAATTCTCTTTGACCGAAGCGATCCACTCATGCTTTCTCCTCCCGAGTGTGGCGAGCCTAGCTATGTACCACCAAAACCCCGACAATCAGTAAATCCTTGACATTTTCAATGCAGCTGCTTCACCAACATGGATTTTGATGCGGTATTCATCTGATGGCAACCAAGGGTGTGGCAGCTGTCCATATATGTTGTCTTCCAGAGCCCTCATTTGTATCGAGTGCAGGATAGTCAGCTCTGTTTCCCAGATTGTAGAATCATTTTGGCAAGGTTTTGAAGGGGAAAGAAAATCCTGCAGTTTTCTGCTGTCATTGTAGCATAGGCTAAAGGGTAGGGTAAGTGACATAGTGTTAACTTAAGTGTCTGCATAAAACAGCGTTTGACCCATGTGAATGCTCCCTGTTGTAAATTTGAATGCTTGAGCTAAAGAATGGGTAAAAGGGCCATCTGGAACTTTGTCGTCTCCTCGACTCGCTGTTCCGCTCTTCTTCTTCTTCGTCTAATCTTTTCGTTTATGTACAGGTGATTGCAGTTTGCGAGGGTTATTGGTCCTTAGTTTCTTGTTGCATCGAGCTGTAGACTGTCTCGTCTCTCTGATCTTAGTCTGAATCAATGCCGGAATACAGAGTATTCTAAATTTGCTGAATTTGCTTCAAACAAGAATCAAGAACTTCTTTTTAGAAAACACTTTGACCAAATTCAGAATAAAATTTGGATAAATCAAGAAAACTGAGGTAATTAAGCACACAGTGGTTTACTTAATGGACACTTACTCTTCCTGAAATGGTTGTGCTTTTATACAAACTCTGGCCTTATTGAGATTGATTAATTGGAGCATTTCTTGTGCTTACACTGTTGCAGATCTCCCATTTAGAAAAATCTGGTTTGTTCTTTACTTGGCCAAATGGCTACCTTGCCTTAGCTCTGTACTTTTTCTTCACGAGGAAGTATTCTTTGCCTCAAAATGGCCATCTTTTGCTGTGTTTGACGGTGCAACAGCTTCCCTTTCAATTGTTTGAGCATATTTACAATATATGTATCTTTCCTTCAATCTCCAACCACTGCTGCTGCAGCAAAAAACATTTCTGCAACAAAATGGCCGTGGAAGAGACAGCGCGCTCCATGGGGTACACCCCGACGTGGGTTGTGACCGTTGTCTGCTTTGTCATCGTCGTCTTATCTTTGCTGGCGGAACGAGGCCTTCACCGACTTGGCAAGGTACGAGCACTCGTCTTCTGTTTCTAATCCAAAAAGAAAAAGAAACAAACACAGCATTATTGAAAGGGTTCTCTTGTATACTGGTACTGATGTTTTCTGGTTTTCCATTTTGTTTATGCATGGCTGAACCTGAACATTCACTAGTTGTTCAAGCATAAGAAGCAAGACGCGCTGTATGAAGCCTTGGAGA
>JAUOBV010000008.1:5877124-5888783 GCA_032360425.1 Rubia occidens
ACATACCCCTATTCCTAAAATTGTAATGACAAAAATACCCCTAGAGTTCTTCTTCTTCTTCATCTCCACCACCACCACTGCTCCGCTGGGCTGCCACCGCCGAAATTTGAAATTTTGCCGGAATCTGGTGGCCTCACCATCTCCACATCCACCTCCATTGCCTCTTTCTTCTTCGCCTCTTCTAACACCATAACCTACAAAGTTTAAGATACCAAAAAAATAATTTTTTACATAAAAGGCGCAATTATTAGCTCTGATAAACTTGTAAAATTGATGATTGGAAAAAACAGAGCCTATCAGAGTAAATTATAATTTGCGCTTCCGCCTCTCCTTCGCTCCGCCACCACAACCCTGGCCTGCCCCAAACCCCAAACCCCAAACTCAACTACTTACAAAATGTAGTCAATGAAACCTTACGCCTATTCCCACGGGTTCCTCTCCTTGTACCGCACGAATCCTCTGAAGATTGCTTTGCCGGAGGCTTTCACATCCCAAAGGGCACAATTCTGCTAGCGAGCATATGGGGCATTCAGATGGACCCGGAGTTTTGGGAGGACCCGACATTGTTCAAGTTGTAAAGACTCGCGTGGCTGGGAAACTGAAGGGTTTAAGTACCTCTCACTTGGCTCCGATCGGCAAGCGTGTCCAGGGAGTGCTTTGGGCAAGAGGGTTGTGGCACTCGCTGTCGAAATTGTGGTGCAGGGTTTTGAGTGGGAAAGGGAAACAAACGGGGAAATTGATATGGGTGAGGGAAAGAGAGTGACTATGCCGAGAAAAATCATTTCCGAGAAAGCTCTGACAGTCACCACCCGCTACACCCCAAACCCTAACACCACCACTACCATTTACCTTCTCCCCTCACCCAGCCACATTGCCCATCACCCACCACCGCTCCTCACCATCACCCCCCGCCAGCCCTAAACACTAGCACCACCACCACTATCTCCCCCTCCCAACCCAGCTCCGCAACCCACCACCATCTCTCCCTCCTCCTCCTCCAAGCCCTCTCACCGCTAGCCACCGGAGACTCGCCTTGCAGCGGCGGATTTGAGGATCCTGCTTGAGGTCAGAGCGGCGGATAAGAACTGACGCGTGAGTGACTTTTTTCTTATTGGGGGTAAGATAAGAAGAGGGTTTTTAGGGGTTCGTTTGTTTTTTTTTTTTTAAAACGAGGGGTATAATGGTTTTTTAAAAATGATTTTCAGCTAAATTCAGGTAGTAAGAGTTAGATTGACACTTTCATCCAAAAATTAAGGTTAAATTTACACTTTTAAATTTTACATGATTAGATTTACACTTTCGTCTAAAATATAAGGTTATTTTAGTTCTTAGTACAGTTTGATTCGTTTAACTAAAGAGGAAGTAAGACACTAAAAGAGGGACCAATGGAGTTACAAAATGTTGGTTGGTCGATTGAAACAGGGAAAGGAACCAAAGTCACGCCCAAACTGATCAGATTCGGGTTTCCGGGTTTTCGGGTTTGGAGCTCGTCGTGTGGCAGCAGCCCTGTTTCGACTCCTCCGGTGAAACACGCTGTGTCTTTCTGCTGGTAATACAACCTCTTTCTCGTACGCTTTTCTTCATGTTTAACGTATGAATATTCGGTCAGTTAGTTTGCTCAGGTATCTTTATGTGCCTACGTTGTGTTCGTTTTCGATTTTCTTCTTGTATTCTGAATTTTGAACACGTCTGTCAGAGGACTCGTTTAGCTAAGGTTATCAGAGTATTCGTTTCAGATATGTGATTTGGGATTTTACGTCGCTGTCATTTCTAGTTTCTTGTGATTTGGCCCAGTCCATGTTTGAAGACATCGGTCAAACCTTGATTATCTTTCTTATGTACGAATCACAGAGGCAGAATAGTTCCCTAGGGTTCACGTCCGAGTGATCTGACTTCGGCTTCTGCTGTTAGCCATGGCTATGCAAGCGGGTATGGGCGTCTCAAGGCTGGTCGTACTCCTTGGTGCAAGTAAGCTTTCACTTCATCACCTATTTACATATTGATTGAGTGTTGTTTTGGACGGTGCTTGTGATAATTGGTGGATTTTTGCGTAGGTTGGACGGGGGCTGTGCTGTATAAGAATGGTAAATTGTCGGATGTGTTTACGGAGTTGCAGGTATGCTTTACTAGATGAGAAGATGCTCTACAGAAACTGCATCTAAGCGTTGCATGCACTTGGTCATGATAAAAATTGGAATGTTATGCATATGCATTGATACATTTGTACTCACTTCATTTAATGGGTTATGTCTACTAAATATTTTTGTCACTATATGAATAAACAATTATTTACGCCACTAGCTCTATATATAAACAATTACTATATGAGACTATGCGCATCACAACATCTGAGTTTGGTTGCAAGTTGCATTATGTGCACGCAAATGTAAGTCTATGTGAATATATTCTTGGTTTAAGTAATAAAAATCCATGGTTACATGTATATGGTTGCAGATAGGGCATGTTCTTTTCATAATCATTTGATGTTTTCTGACAGAAATTGCTGAGCAATGAGGATGCTGAGTCTGATGTTTCTGCTCAGGTAAGCGTTATTGTAGAGCTCTTTGTTTCATTAACAAGTATGTTTTGACTGCTAATTATGCTTAGGAACTTGTATCAAGCTATTCATTTTGTATTTTCTTCATACCTTATTCTTTAGATAGTTTAAATGTCTTGAACCCTGATTGTTACAGTGTATTTAATGTAGAGGGAAATAGTTTTAGGCTAATTTAGAGTTGCAGTGTGATATATGTGAAGCTATTTCAGAGCTTGACTTGCTATCTATTCTCATAGGGCTGGAAATGGCACTTTGAAATGTTAAAGATGGGAATAGCTATATGTTGCATGTATTGATAATTCTGTCGAGTGGTGATTCCTTTAACGGGAATCTCAAATGGATAAAAGATTAGTTATTGAGGTTTATATGCCTTGCCCTAAGTATACTAGAAAAATGTTTGTCTAATTTACTTATTGCTTATTACCTCTGGATTTAATCATGTTTAGTTTCTTTCATTTCTTGTACTGAGACGAATATTTGTTGATATGCAATCTCCCACTCTTTGTTATTCCTTATGTACTTGCAGTTGCGTCGACTCAAAGATGAATTACAACGGGTGAGCCCTGGTCGCCCAATCATCCTCAATGGGACTTCTGGGCCGAATGGTAACTGTCTGCTAGTAATTCGTTGTATTTAAGAAAAGTTCTTCATGAGAGAAGAGTGTCAAGTGAAAATCTAGATCCTATACTAATATTTTTCTAAAGAAGTAACTCAGTTTTCCTAGAAAGTATACCTAAACCGGCATAGCTTGGTTTGTCGCTTGCCCATACAGGGCTTGATCCTACTCTTGGAGACATTCATACATCTTAAAGGGTTGATTTTTCAGGTTGTTTGTACGCTTCCTTTTTAATATTCTTTCCCTCTATTTTTCAGTCTTATCTCTTGTGGTGCCTGCTGCTGCTGTTGGTGCTTTGGGCTACGGATACATGTGGTGGAAGGTGCGATAGGCTGCTGCCTTAAGATTTATTTGGCTTCTTTTAATTTGTTTGTGTCACATGACAAGTCAAAAGGATGAGTTTTGGAAACGCTATCTAACCTGCATGTTTCTTATCTTTTCAATTTAATCAAACACTTGCAGGGCATTTCATTCTCAGACCTTATGTATGTCACAAAGCGTGGTATGGCTACTGCTGTGGAGAACTTGACCAAACGTCTGGAGCATGTGTCAGATGCCATTGCTGTGAGTGTGATACGTGTCATTTTTTCCCCCTCAATAAATTCTCTGATATGTTGTCTTTTTAGACAATTATTGTTGTTGTATTGTATATATGGGCCTATGGCTTTGTATTCATAACTTGAGAATGTGATCATTGATCCTTTCTCTTAGGTTGATTTATGCTGAATATTTCATAATGAGTTGCTTATGGTTGTGGCATCTTTATTCCACCAGCTATTTAAAAAATTTCCCAAGTCTGTAATCTTAGCACCACAAATTCTTATGGCCATAGCTGTGTTGTTAAAACATTCTTAGATTCAAGACATAAAAACATAACAGCCATTCTATAAGAGTGTTGTTTTGATTTATTCTGATGAGTTTTTTTTTCCATCCTTTGTTCTTCATCAGGAAGCTAAAAAGCATTTGACTCAAAGGATTGAGAACTTAGATGACAAATTGGATGAGCAAGTGGAGATGTCAAAGTTAATTCGATCCGATGTAATTCTTTTAATGCTATCATTCTCTGCAACATTATGTACCTAAATGCTTTACTTGTGGTTTTGACTGTCCAAAACCTGATTTAAACTGATATCTCCAAAAATTTGAATCAGGTTAATGATGTGCGCGGTGATCTTTCGTTAATTAACCTTGACATGGATGAATTACAGAAGATGGTTTCTGGTTTGGTAGGTTTACTTGATTACTTAATGAATGAAGATTTCTTTAAATTGCTTATAGGAAACCTTTCAGCATTCACATTTGATAATAATAGAATTTTTCTTTTATCTGGTAAGAAAATAAATTGGTGTTTTCCTCAGATGAATAAATCCATGTGTTAATTTAAAGACAAGCCTGAGAAAATAAGTAAATTTAGCAACTGTTTCTTTGTGTTGAGTTTACTTAGTATGTGTTTACACCTAAATTTATGTCATCTTCCTCTGCAGGGTGACAAGCTTCTGACAATGGAAGAAAAGCAGGTAAATTGGCTAAAGAAAAATGATTTTCTGCTGCTTTATAGGTTTAGAATTAGAACTTTGGTGATTGTCATTTGGTTTCTTGTAATGGGTTGAAACTCTTGTATGCTGTAAATGCTCCAGGATATGGCAAATGTTGGTGTTTTATATCTATGCAGCTTTGCCAATGGACAGCGGGTTAAAATGCCTGGAAGACTTCAGGTTTAAGCTGAACTTCTATCTCTGATTTCCTGCATAATCATCTATAAATCTCTGTTCACTTTATACTTGGATAATATGGTTATTGTCAAAACTTTACCCTTATCTTTCGGATCTGAGTTTCAGATTCTTGATTTTGAAGTAACTTTGCTCTTCTAAATTTCAGGAGCATCTCAAAGTTGTTGGTAGCTCAGTTCCTGGCCTCATGGTACTCTTATCTATCTTCACAACTCTTTCTTTGCTACACTTTTATCAGATTATATATTTCCCCTATAACTTCACACATCATCCTTTCTTCAGGGTCTCAAGGAATTGGAGACACTGGAACTTGGAAATGGAAATGGTGATTTGCGTGGCGGGATGGAAAAAGCAAATGACCTAAAGCCTCGAAGCTTGACTAGGTGCAAATCTCGCTGGCCCCTTAATTCATCTCTCTGACTAGATTTCAGGCAAATGCTAACAAGAGTGTTCTTTTAACCACATTTGCAGGATGCGTTCGTCACTTTGTTGATGAGAGAGATTGTTTAAGCTGTCCTTGAAAAAACACATTGTAGGTTTCTTCGTATTGTGGTCACAAAAGAGAAGAACTCAATCCACGGTTCCTGTGGTTTAGATTCTCCTCAGAGGAGAGCTTTTGCTTTGTTTACATCTATCGTTTGGTCACGACTTTCGTTATCCACAGATTGTCCACCAGAAGCAAAAGTGACACCAAATAAAGCACTGCAGCACCATATGTGCATTGTAACAGTGTATGTATAATGTACACATATAAACATGTTCTGAATTTGTGTCGAATTCTCACGTCGCCTGATACTGTAAATGACTATGAAATCTGGATAGCCCCGAGGTCTTAAACTTGCGAGAATCTGGTAGTTTACTGGATTTAGGTAATATTGATTAGCATATATAGATGCATCAAGGTAGGATGTTTAACTAGTTAGAGGTCAAAGCTGTGGGTATGAAAATGGAAAACAGGGTGATTGATATGGCTTCTCTTCAAATTATATGTTCTGCATTCTCTGGCAACACTTGTCTCCAGAGTTGAAGGTCCACAAACTATCACACCTATGTCCACACTCCCCCATCTTTCTGATACACCCCTGAATATTTCTGCACAAAAACACCAAAAATAAGTCCACTACCAATGCAAACTACACAGAATTCCAAGTCTGTTCTGTTGGAAATGGACACTGAACTTCAAATTGACATACTCCTAGGTCAAAGGTCCAAGTCATGGTCCTTTAAGGTTCATTTCAGGTAATGAAATCTGATTAAAAAAACAAATTGATCTACACACTACAGCATGTAAAGTTGCAGATAACATACCTGCAAAATCTGGTCTTTGACCATACAGAACCGAGTTGACATAATGTTTCTGGCCCTTATGCATGAAAGGTACTGAACCTGTAAAATCAATCTTTTCACTTTCAGCGTTGGTTGCTTCTTCATTGTCTGAAGCTCTCCTCTCCCATAAATGCCATAAACCAATCGTCGAACCGCCAAAAATCAGGACACTTGCAATCATGCAGGCTACTAGCAGAAGTCCCTTGTACCACCTGTAAGTTATATTGCACTCGTTTATGTAGAAAATGTCCACCAAACCGATGAGAACCACCAAGCCGATTGTGGATGCCACGATGTACATCCCCGACCATACTGTGATGCCGATACCAACCAACCCGGAGATTGATCTGTTTGTCATGGAACGTCGAAAGACAGCAATGCTAGGAGGCTCAGTAGCCTTTCCCTCTTCCTGAGGTAAACCAGGGCAGAAATGAGAAGTGAATGACTGTAAATTTCATAATGTTGGATGGATGGAAGAGATTTTGTGTTACCAATGGAGATTCTGATTGTCTAGTAACATATGCTCGGATTTCAAGATTGAGTGTTTCGGAGAAATCAGGGCAGATTGATTGCATGTCCAGTGTCTCAAGAAGTGGAAGCTCATCTGATGTCTTCACTGCCCAAACTATCAATATGTTGTTTGGCAGACAAGGCTTTCTATCCTTGATCTGATGCAAAATGTCACTCAATATGGCCAAGAACGGCGAAATCCCAATGCTGCCAGCTACAAGAATGAGGTTTTCATACCTAGAGGAGCAAAAATAATGCCTAGTAAAGCGATGCACGAATGTCAACTGAAGTTCATTGCGAATGAAGAGAGTACTCACGTGAGATGGTATGGCGATTGAGGCCCGTATGGTCCTTCTATGGAAGCAGATATACCCAATTGAGGTTCTGATTGAGCTCCATTTTCAGAGATTTTCAGGATTTGGTCCTTGAGTTTTCCAGTCCAGCTCCAAGAACCAAGTATCGAAAGCTGGTTTTGACCATCCATGGGATAGGAGCTAACACTGAAAGGGTGCCACTGCAGCAAAGATAGTTCGTGAACTTGAAGAAACACCCAACCAAGTGCAGTGCAATGCAAATCTATCGTAGTTCAGAAGAAAACACGAAAACCATAAGTTTTGAGTGAGTATGAAAAACAGTGGAAATCGAATGCAATCGAGGGCAAATTACTTGCAGGTTTGGACAAGACTACTTCGAGTGCTCCACACGGGAATGATTTTGCTGAAATGACATCAACTGTTTTTCGCGACTGGCAGAACCTAAGGAAGCGATCGAGCATGAAAAGGAAGATCCCTGCAGCTGCCTCACAGAACATGAAATCGCCAACGTGCAATGCCAAGAACAACACAAACACTACATAGAGCTGATGAGTGTAGAAGAATAGCTCGAAATTTATTCTCCTCACTCCTGGAAGTGATGTCACCCACATCAGCAAGCCAGCTACCAAGCTGATAACCCCGGCAAGGTTAGCAACATCGTCGTTTTTCCATGATTTTAGCTGCATTTCAGATATTCTACCTCAGGTATAACACACATTTTTCAAGGTTCCATCAGTATAAATCACAGGAGATTCATAAAGAGAGAGTGGGGAAGAATCGTTTAGCAGCTCACTTCGTGTATGAGGCGCCCTTCCATCGTCCAGGCTATCGCATAAAAGAGACCATGAAGAGCGAACAGAAACATCGTAAGATGTCCCAACCAAACATGATATCTGGTTGCTTGCTCGAAAGGAATATGCACATATCGCAGAAGAACTGATCCCCTGGAGACTGGGAGGAATAGAAATGCTAAGCACATCAGTCCGATGTATCCAAACCGCCTGCTGGTCCGCTCCAACATGTAGGCACTGCAAAACAACACAAAACGTTCAGCGAAACGGATAATTTTTCCAGCAATAAAAGATTAAAAGGAACATTTTCACAGACTCCAGCAATTATAACAAACAATGTTCCTAACTAAACCAATACATATAACGTATTCATTCGAACATTTCTTCGCATTTATGTTCGAATGAACTTGTGTTTAACCTTTTCTCCCCTGAAGTCATGTCCAATCCAGGCAACAAAGCCAGATTCCTTATGGTGTAAACTGTAACAGCCCATATAATGTATAGTGAAAACAAAATGATGCCAATCAACTCTGCAGCTGATACAACTCCAAAAGGGCCATCCACAAGAACTGGAAATGTCCACAGGCTAATGCGTGGATTCGTCGATTTCCTCTTCTTCTTGTCCCTGCAGATACAAACTCCATTCACAAGTTATTTCTTGAGTTTCGAACTAAAAACATAAGAACTCATTTAGATGTACTTCGGTACCCATCAAGATCATCTCCACCACTGATGATGAGATATGCAATGGCCAGAAAAGTAATGGCTAGAATCGGTCCACCAAACGCCATGAAAATACTCCCTGCAGTGATATGATAAAAATTCAGAAATCGCAATTAGTCCTTTCTGATTATACAAACCAACCAATGGAAAACTGGAAGAGATATGAATGAAGCAACAAACCTGTGAGTCCAAACACCGATCTTTCGCCAGCATTCAGCCATTTCTTGAACAAGACATTCTTGAATGGCAACGGAAATTGGAAGAGAAATGCCCAAGTGACGGAAATGATGTATATTGCAGCCTTGATAATCCATTTAGTTGATGATATGAACAAAGGTGTTCTTTTGAAACTCTCTTTCTTGATAAGAAGAGGGACTTTTTCTGATTGCTCATCCATTTGCATGCAATTTTGGTATGAATGAACTGAACAAGCAATCAAAAGCTCCTTTAACAATGCAGATGAGCAGGAGTCTTAACCAAAGTAGCCAAATCTGTCAACATTTCAGTTTCTGAAAAACACAAAAATCTCGTACCATTCATTACAACTTGAGCCCTGCTGAAGATGAGGTGTCTTTTCTGGGATTAATAATATGCAATTCTTTGCTTATATACGGAGTATGTAACAATAAATAAAACAGAGAACAACGAATTTTGACATGAAAATCTAGTACTCCCTCCGTCCAATCCGATGCACACTTACTATTTAGCAGTCAACATTGTTAAACTTTGACCACATATTTAAAAATATATGAACAATAATATTAATGTATGGAATATTGTTAGATTCGCCGTAACATGTCAATTTTTTTAATGTGTTGTTATTGCGCATAGTTATACATATTTATAATCAAACATGTTTCTTAGAAACTGTGAAAAGGATTGTGGAGGAAGTAGTACTCCCTTCGTCCCAACTTAAATTACAGAACAATCATTATTATGTTTTTCAAGAAACATATTTGACCGTTAATATATGTTGGTGTTTTATGAAACACAACGTCATTTAAGTATAATTTGATTCAAGTAGGTGTAAACTCAGGACGTTAAAACAAGTTTGGTGTTGTGGAGTGCACACTTGTATAAACTATCTACGAGTTTACAGTTGGTAGGATAAGGATTAAAATTGTGTTGGTCAGAATTATGATGACTAACATGTGTTATCCCGGTGTGGAAAGATGTATCATTTCAGACTTCATTCTAATTCTGTTGTGGTGGTGCGTGTTGCCTAACTTCTGGATGGAAATTATAAGAGTGATGTCACGGTTCATTGAATATGGGAGTGGAAATATGCATTATTTTCAGAATTCATCAGAATTCTGATAACTACGTATTCTGTATGAATAGTTGCATTTGCTCAGGACATCTGTGGCAACTTGTGATAGCTTGTAGCACTAATGTAAGAAGTGCAACCACATGATTGAGCGGTTGCATCTGTTCAGCACATTTCCTATATAAACATGCGTATGCTGCACAGAAACACACGAGAAAACTAAGAATTTTATAAGCCATACATAGCAACCAAAAATACAGTTACTCAAAAATATTCTCTTGATTCCAGCCTAGAACGGGAGGGATTCTCGGTTGTTTTATCCTCGAAGAGAATTCATGTAATACAAAGCTGTAATAGGGTCAAATTACACTTTAAGGGAAGCAAACGTAATGCGACTCACATCGATATCGAAGAAAACTTTTACCACAATCATCCAAGATTGATTGTAGCGTTCCATTGGAATGTGAGTATTACAACAAGTTACTCCATCAATATATTCACCGATGTATAATAGCAACATATACAAAGTTGATATTTGAAAACTAGTCCCTCCGGTTTTTTAATATTGGCTCACTTTCCTTTATGGGATGATTTTTTAATATTGGCTCCTTTCTTTTTTTTGGCAAATTCTAGGTTGTTTTCATCCACTCAATTTACTTTTCACTCTTTCAATGAATTCTCAACCTCTCATTCTAACTTCCTAAATTCAAGTGTCAAAAGTAAGTGAGTCAATGTTAGTGCACTTGTTACGATGAATTCAACAATATCATATATGATAATATAATTATTTATATATCTATTTAAATATGTGGTCAAAATTAAATACTGAATAGTGACATAAATTGAAATAGACAATTTAATTTGGGAGGGAGTACATTGTTTTGTTTGATCTTAATTTTGATAGGGCACGTAGGAAAGTTAAGGCCACAAATTCATCCACTACAAACCAAAGTGACTCCAAATAAAGCAAAGTATTTCTCGGGGCTGAGCTGCATTAATCCCCACTCGATCACTATTTACCATTATATCAATTTTATTGGAAAAAGAAAAGTAGTATTTCGTCTCAATTATTTCTGCACATTTTTTATCAATATCAATTAAATCCGTACATTTTTCATTTTAAGAAAAAAATAACATATTAAAAGACATGTTTACCCCACCTACCACACCCTTCTCCCACCCAAACCCCTTTTTTGAAAGAGAAGGGTGTGGTGGGTGGGAGTAAATATGTCTTTTAATATGTTAATTTTTTTAAAATAAAAAGTGTGCAGATTTAATTGGAACAGATAAAAAAAGTGTGCAGAAATGATTGAGATAGAATGAGAAAGGGCTGGGGAGAAGCGCATAAATGGTATTTGACATGATAAAAAAAGGAGTACATACTATATAGTGGTGTCAATTCGGGTGATCGTGTCGGGTTCGGGTCGGGTTGGAAACGGTTCGAGTTGAAACAGGTCGGGTTAAAACGTGTCATACTTATCTTTCGGGTCGGATCGAGTCGAGTTGGGTTCCGATCGTGTTGGGTAAAACGTGTCAGAAATTTTTCTCGGGTCGGGTCGTGTCGGGTTCTATTACACTGGTGTCGGGTTACTGTCGTGTAGTTTTTTTACTCGGGTTAGGTCGGATCGGGTCAGATTACTGTCGGGTTTGGTCGGGTCGGGTTATATTCAGGTCGGGTTGTATCAGGTCTGGTTATATTCAGGTCGGATTGGATCCGGGTCTGGTTATTGTCTTGTAGTTCCATACTAATGTTAGTTGACTTTTTATTGTTACATTGTTAATGAGTTTTACACACTAAACTGCATCCCTATATAACGAGGTCAAC
>JAUOBV010000008.1:5933270-5944458 GCA_032360425.1 Rubia occidens
TGCCTCACTATTTCGTCTTCCACAGAAAATAAACCCTCCCTCCCCCGCCCACCCAGCGCCGCCGTGGTCCCCCCCGGCCCCTCCCCCTCCTCCTCCTCCTCCTCCTCCCTTGCTCTCACTTCCCCACTTGCTCTCCCTATTCCCCACAGATCTACGACCCAACGTCGCCCTTCTCCCACCTGCGTCTCCTTTCTATGCCCGCCACTCTGACATCGCTCTCCTCCACCGGCGTTTCTAAAAGAATGAATTTCCCGTAATGATTATGATATTACTGAATGAAATAAATAGATTAGAAAAGGTAGACTATGTCTAGTAGAACTCTAATCTAGTCATGAACCTAATGCATAATCAAATCAAATCAACATTTTGACTTATTCTAACAGTCGCCCTCCTCCCACTGGTCTAACGTGTCTCCTCCGCCCGTTGGTCCGAGGCAGCTTCCTCCGCCGCCGGTCTGACTTGCCGTCCGCTCTGATGCATCGCTTAGCCATAGATATGGAATGCTTTTGTTTAGATGTGTAGTGTTTATGTTTAGATCTTTAAAAATGTATGCTTCTTCTGTAGTTAAAGTGTTTCTCATTTTTTATGATATGTTTCATTTGCTTGCTGCCTTTTTTTCGACATCAGAAATAGGTTTCGAATTCGGAACCTATTTCAGACCCCAATAGAAGGTGATTTTCGGACCCCAAGACTTGGTCCGTAATAATCGCCTTCAATCACCCCATTCTCCACTAGTGGAGATTTTGGCATGTTTAATATTACTATCATTTTGACGAAACAACGGAAAGAAGCCGAAGAAGTAGCTAAGATAGAGTCATCAACAAGAAAGAATAAAATAAAGAGAGAGAGATTCACAAAATAAAGGTGTCCAAATTGTTACTGTAACGGGATCCTTTTTGTGGCCATATTAGTCAGCCAATTTTCACTTTATTATTATGCACCATCTCCTTCAAGTAGAAGTAGCAAGGAGCTCATTTATTTATTTACTTAAATGATGGGGCGATTATTTCAACGGCTGCCTTTTTTGGTTGATGAAAGTGATGGTATGATATAATGCGTGCAAGTAACACTTCTTATAAAAGAAGATAACAACAACAACAATATTTTTTTTAAAACAAAAAGTCGAGCGCTTATATTTCCAGAGAGTTTTGGTGATTAGCATCACCTAATATATGTTGTATGAGTATTCACAACAACAATATTGATGTGTTCCAAAGTTTATGGTAATTCTTACCTTTTCGTTGACTCTTACTTATTGTAGTATCTTAGAAAAAGAACAACCTATGTGTTTAAGGGCAAACCTTTTATTTTGCTTTTGAAATCATAATCCATCTTACATATAAACTCAGCTTTAGAAACAAAAGAATGATAAACAAACACTCAACTTTATGTTTTATCAGTTTAAAGTTTATACACATATAATAGTACATGGCATGCATTTCCTTAGCGATTTAAGATGTCATTGCAAAACTGTTTTTCTATGTTACGATGATTTGTTAGATTAAAATTGTAGTCTATCAGACTATCGCTCTCTAGTGGATAAGAAAACTAAAACAAGAAGAAAAATATACAATTTCTTGTGTGCTAAGTAGTAAGAGTGTTGAAACGATAATGAGAAGGAAAAACTGCAAATAAAATTGGATTCAGAAAAAAAAGTATATTTTAAATTACCTTTTTAAATTTTTTTGCTTGTTATATCGTGCCACGTCGGTAACATTACCGGTATTCGCTGGCCACTATTATCATACATTAAAATATATGATATATTTATAATTCATTTTACTTTTGGAAATAAAATACCAATAAACTTTCAAAATATATTAATTGTAAGTAAAGATGAGTATATTTGGTTGGTTAGGCCGAGTAGATTCAAGTGAGGAGTTCATGCAGTGGCGAATAGTGCCAACTATAAGCACAATTCAAATATGAAAAGAGTATAAAATTTTATGATTGTGATATTATATATCAATTCGAGTCAAGCTAAACGATTGAATCAATCTGGGATTATATTTGTATCACAGATTGTACCAAATTGAGTTGGGCGGCAACAACAAAAATGCAACATCAATTTATACTTTAGTATAGTTTCTATATGTCGACATAGAGGCTCTCAGCAATTAGGGAAGATGGAAGCAGATGGCTCCAACAATTCGGAGGCTGTTAATTCGGCTGAATTAGATTCAAATTATGGTATCGGTGACAGGGATCAACATAACCAGACTAGTTCTGAAGATGATGAGCAGGTTGGGAAAAAGTAGGGCAGCATTCACAAAAGGTTTGTAATGCCTAATGGTAACGACGATGTGCAGTTCTAGGTTAGGAAAGTTTATAAATAAAGAAGAGTTCTGGTTATCTTGTAAACACCACGTGACAGTTAGCAATAGGAGGATCAAGCTCAAGAAGAACAACTCAAAGAGGTGTACTGCAGTTTGTGCAACAAACATGGGTAAATGCAATTGGATGGCTTTGTTCAACTTCATAAAAAGGAGAAATAACTAGAAGCTGACTTCACTTGTGAGAGCTCATTCCCACAGTTCAACATTCCTCCACGGGTGTGCCAGCTACAAATACCTAAGTGAGAAGTACAAGGCTGAGTTGAAGATTATGCCCAATATAAAGATTTACGAGTTTGTACAAAAAGTTCATAACGACCCCAGGATCACCATTTCCAGAGATGTTGCATATAAGGCAAAGAAGTGAGCAATTTATGAGATTGTAGGAGACTACAAGAAATAATATGTGATGATGAGGGATTATAAAAATGAGTTGCTCAGAGCCAACCCTAATTTGACCGTTATAATGCAAGAAACTAGAGATGATTCTGGGAATGAAGAGTTTCATAATTTTTTTTGTTTGTTTCGTTGCTTGCAAAAGGGGGTTTATGTTTGGGTGCAGAATCTTGATAGGAATGGATGGGTGCCTCTGACCTGGCCCCACAAGGGGATTTTACTGGTGGTCATTGGGTTTGACGGCAATGATCAGATATATCTTGTGGCTTATGTCGTGGTTGAGATCAAAAGCAAAAGTACCTGGCTATGGTTCTTGAGCCTTCTGCAGCATGTTATCAACATTAAGAATGAATCGGGGTGGACTTTGCTTTCTAACAAGCAAAAGGTATTAATGTTAATGATTTTATGCACATCATTATTATATGGTTTTTTATGGGTATTTATATTTTATTTATGAAAATTTTGATTTCATGGATATTTTTGCTTTGTTGGTGGTTGTTAATGTTTATGGATATTTTAGGTGTGTTGGTGACTGTTTTTGATATTTTATTTATTGAAATTATGCTTTTCTTGATATTATGGTTGTGTTGGTGGTTGTTTATGGTGCAATTTTCATTTTATTTAAGTAAATTTTTGTGGCTGTCAAACTAGGGAATTGCAGATGCTATAAAACAGTTACTTCCAGATGCGGAGCACAGACTCTGTAGATGGCATATGTACAAGAATTTCAAGGGTCCATATTCTAGTTTGGATTTGAAGGAATTGATCTGGGCTGCGGCCAAATGTACCCATCTTGCTCAGTTTCTGAATCATCTTAAAGACATAAGGGACAAAGATCTTGGTGCGTTGAAGTGGTTAGAGGAGAGAACGAATTCGAGAGAGTGGTTAAGAGATTTCTTCAACGCTCAGTCAAAGTGTGATATCCTCGTCAACAACATATGTGAAAACTTCAACAAAGTTATACTACACACAAGGAATAAGCCCCTACTCACAATGTTGGAGGCAGTCAGGTTCTACTTTATGAATCGCCTACAAAGGAAAGGGAATTCGATTTCTAGAATGGGTTGTCAGTTTAGGCCGAAGATAAGGAGGAAATTGGAAGTTAACCAGTTTGCCTCAAATTGATGTTTTGCAACTCCAAGTGAGGATGTGGAGTATCAAGTGACTTGTGTGTATGGGGGAAGTTATGCGGTTAATATAAAGTCTAGATCTTGTGCTACAGAAAATGGGATCTTATTGGAATACCATGCCCTCATGCTATTGCTGCTATTAGTTTGGTGAAGGAAGATGCAGCAGCTTTTATGCATTCTTACTACTCCATGCATGTGTAAGCAAGTGCATACAACCATGTCATCCATCTGATTAATGGTCCAGAGTTGTGGGATAAGACTGGTCCAAGTGATTTGCTACCTCCCTCGAACATAAGGTTTCCTAGAAGACCCCAGAGTCAATAAAAAAATGTGGACGAATTGAATTCAACAAAGAAAAAGGTCAGGAAAGAAGGGGAAGTTGAGAAGCTATCAAGCGTTGGGAAGACGAGTCAATACAAATGCTCCCTGTGTGGGCATATTGGGCATAATTCTCAAAGGTGTCCAACTAAAGCTGCAGAAGCTCAACAAACTGAACCAGCACAACCCCTTCCAAATGCAGCCGAGTCCTTCACTTCAAATCCATCTTGGGGTAATTTTTTTACTTACAATTTGAGAATCTTATGTTATATGTTTGAACATATTTCTTCAACTGACTTTGGTTTATGTATATGGGAACTATAGCCAAAACGAGCTCAACAAACTTAACCTGCTCGGTCATCATCTCCTAAACCACCTCCAATGAAGGTAATTTTGTTAACTTAAGGTCTATGTTTATTGGTATGTGTTAATGAAGTTTGTTGTAATTCTTGGACTTATGTATATGACAACATGTAGGTGAAGCGAGTATACAAGTGCAGCTCATGCCACCAAGTTGGACACACAAAAATCACTTGTACGAGCCCATCATCACTGCTCTTTACGGATGTGGACTATTCCGAGATGCGTGGGGACCAGTGACATTTCCCGAAGAACCACTGAAGGAGGATTCTATTTAATGGATGGCACATTAGTTTAGTTTTTTGTTTTGCCTTGGTTTGGAACCTTACTACTGCATATTTGCTGTATGTATGACCTTTTTGGTTTGTCAGCTGAATGGCCTATGTTTTGGCTTTTTTGAGATTGGTCCGGAACCTCATTATAATGGTTTTAGCTTTTCCGGCTAGTTCTCGGTAGGTCTAGATTCGATTTTGTTTGAATCAAACAAATTGTATCAAACCAATTGTATGAAATCAAACATATTCCGGATTCTTTGCACCTGCTCTATGAAATTGTGTTCGGAAGGTTGTACGACAGATAGATCAAATGGTATGAAACCACAATGAGTATTAATGCACTTCTTCATGTTGTATGGCTTATTTGAACATACTTCTTCAATCAAATCTTCCAACCAAAATCAATACATAATTAAACAAAAATCTGAAATCAATACTTAATCCAAGTAGTCATTACAAATCCGTCAACATTACCGACAACAAGCAGGCTACATTCATCAATTAGTCTATTACAAACATGAACTAAACTCTAGTCTACTGCAACCATGAACTAAATTCTAATTGCCTGCAAAAGGAAACCAAACCAAACAAAACATGGGCAAATGAGTTTTGCCCTAAACTTCAATTATCAATAATTACCATCATTGCAAGGAAGAATGAAATTATGAGACACATCAATCTGGAGTTCTTCATCTTTCTGGATATTTTCCGTTCCTTTTTAAGCTCAAGTTTCAAATCGACAATTTGCTCACGTTCCCTTTTAAGCTAAACTTTCATATCGGCAAAATCACCAGCCAACTTCGCCATCCCTTTCTCTAACAAACGGTTCCTCTCCTGCATTCCTTCAATAATCTCATCTACAACCACACAATCCTAGCAATCCTCGTTGCACCATCTAAAAATATCGCAACTGGCACGCCCTAGCGGACATCTATAGAATTTTTGTCCCTGATTTTTTCGACGTGTTGGCGGTACTAATACGGCTTCGCCGATCACAAGTGCATTTCAAATACACTCCCACATCCAAACTGGAGGAGACGGGGGAGACGGAGGAGACGAAAGAGCTCAACATGGTTTACATCGGATTTGGGTAGGAGGATTGGATTGAATTTGGGTTAAAATTGGGGATAACAGTAGAAACAAAGAAGAAAGGAAGGAGTGTATATGTATAATAGAATCTGGGTAAATGTAGGGTGGATTAAAAATTAATGAATTGTTTTAATTAGTAAAATTACGGTTTTACCCATGGGCACATCGGATTAATATGGCATGTGCCGGCCACGTGCGACGGTCTTGACGGAAAACAGCTCGGAAACGAGTTTGGGGACCAGTCAAATTACTTGGATTTGTTGAATGCTGGATGTACGCAATTTCGTCACTGGGGATCAAAAGATGATATTTAAATATATGTTGAGAGCCAAAAAAACAATTGAGTCAATATTCTGCAGCGGTAGATTTTCATTTTTATGTATGGTATAATTGAACTTTTGGACAATTGAAATAGAAGGAGGCATTTTGGGGTTGAACATCAAACCAGGGTTTGCTCCAAGATATTGATTTTGAAGAGTTACTATATTGAGTAGATGGGAAGCAAAATTGGCAGAGGTAAATCAGAATATTTCTTGTAGCATAGGTAGCTGGTAGAATAAATTAACATTACATGAAATGAATTAACATAAATAATAATAAGACAAACCATAGATCCACGTATTCAGGGAAGGGTATTAATATTATACATTATAAATATATGTAGACTGAGGATTTCCAAGAAATTGTTTGGATGGACCACATGTTCATACAGATTACCAAACAATCACCATCACCGATATCATCAAGTAATCTCTCTTGCACATGAAACCAGTATCTGGCTTTAGCTTGGAATGTGGAACTTATTTTAATACCTTAACTCAACACTATCAACAATTATCTTCTTCTTTAAATTGTGTAACTCTAAATGATTAAGGGATCGATTGTTTAATTTAGTGAGGTGCTATAATGGTATCTCCAAAGTTAACTGTGTATAACTGTATAATGGTATCTCCGAAGTTAATTGTGTACAACTGTGAAACTCGGTGTCAGCCAGCCGGATGGGGGTACATGGTTGAGGTGGAAAAATAGACTCGTAATTCGCAGGTCAAATAAGTTGTTTATTTTCAAATGCGATTGAGTATGGGTAAAATTAGGAGGGGAGCTAGGCGGGCTTGGAGGGGTTTCAGCACTCGCTAGGATGAAATTTACAAGAAATATGGAAGTAAATCTTTTTTAAAAAATCAGCACCCTCTAATATAAAGAAAACATGGTAATTTTTTTTCTTTTACACATCATCCATCGCCCTACATGTTTTCTGCCTCCGCCCCTGGGTAAAATGGGTAACGTGTCAAATGTGTATTTAAAAAATATGGGTCATGCGTATTGGGTTTTTGGGTTGACCTCAAGTTTACCCATATGGATTCCTATATGAAGTCATATAGGTCAATACATGGGTTGCAATTTATAGATTTACTCTTGGTATATAAATCATTAAAAGTCAACATATCTGTTGAAATTCACAAGTTTTGTCCATATGTGCTAGGATATAAACCCACATGGGTTTATATATAGGTTGAAACCCGCGCGTTTACCCATTTTGACCCCACGGGTAGAGCGGGTTTCAACCTGACCCATTTTTTTTAACTACCCATATTACCCGACTCATATCCGACCCATCCACCCATTTTCTACCCCTAATTGTTACCACCAGAAAGTGTGAGCAACAAATAACTGATTCTTCGGCGCCGTGATTTACCTTTTCATCAATCCGTGATGTTGGGATGACGAGATTCTGAGGCCAAAATATTTTACTTCTACTTCAATGAAATGTATAATTAAAAACATTAAAATGTACATTTGTTTATAGAAATACGGTCCTTGAACTTGTGTGCATTTGGTAATTAAGGTGGTACTTAGTTTAATTGGTGCAAAAACAAAAACACATTTACTTGAACTTGGGGTTGGAGAACAAAGCACATTGATAAGACCATCTAACATTCTTGTCTCTTTGCTCTTCATCCAATTCCATGACATCGTCTATTTTAATTTCTATCTCCATCTTAAACCAAAATCAACATTAATTATATCCACCCATTAGTTGTTAAACAAGTACTTATCTACTAGTAGAATGCAGCCACACCACACCCTCTCACCCATACTCTCTACGATAAGCTTTCTACTTTCATTTTTTGAACGTCTCAATATATACTTCCTAATTCTAAACTTTTTACATTTAGACATAAGTATGTGGTCATAAATCTTCCTTTCATTTGATTTATGCAAGTCCACTCTCATCACCCATTAGAAAGATATCACAATTGTATTAAAGTTTGTGAAAAAATAATTCGGAACTTTAAAGTGGAACGGAGGTAGTATAACTTAATATCGCCAGCGTCCTTGAAGGCAGATATCCATTAAATGCATGCAGACCCCAAATGCATTTAAAAATCACCAACGCATTTTAAAAATAATTTTGGAGGAAAATTGGAAAAGATAAAACGGCAGCGCGGAAGAAGGCTGACGTTAACCATAGTTTATTCCTGAAACTCAGGCGAGAAAAGTACTAAACTGAAAGGGGAAAAAACTGGTGGTTTAGTTTAGAGCAGTGTGCATAGGCGTTTCTTTATAGTTCTATACGGAGTCGAATGGGGCCCCCCTTTTCGGAGGAGTACTAAACAGTAAACATTCTTGGATGTCCAAAACGAGGATAAAACATACTCGTTCTCTTACATTGGCATAATTTTCTTTTTTAGATAATTTTTTAATATTAACACATTTCTTTTTTTTGATAAATTCTAGATTATTTTTATTCACGCATTTTTCTTTTTACCATTTCAATGAATTTTCAACCACTAATTCTATCTTCCTAAATTCTTGTGCCAAAAATAAATATGTCAATGTTAAAGAAACGGATGGAGTAAAAGACAAGAATTGGGTTATTGAAGTGAATGGTTTTCAGGTTTTGTTATGGTTAAACTAACTACGCTTAACATTGCCTCCTCAGTCCTTATCTATCAAACTTTGACCAAACCACCTATTCAACTCAAACCTCAACCAAGTCCACATACTACGTATTAGTGAACTCGTGGGATTTTTTTTCCATAATAAACTTAATTAAAGTGAGTTAAAATTAAATACACCTAAAAATAAGGAAATATCGAAACTTAGTTGAAATGCAGATAAGAAAGAGAGAACATATGACACGTTAATCACACATTCAATGTGCATAATCAATCTCTCTATTTCACTAATTACGGGTTAAAAGTATGGTTAGGATTCAATATCTTTTTACTCCCTCATTTCATTAATGTTTGACACACTTTTTAGCCTGTTTTCTCAAGGCATGTTTAACCATTAATAACTTTTGATGTGTATGTTAATATCATGTAAAATTTTAATGTTTGAAAAGTACATGTTACGTATACTCCAACGATACTTTACATGATACTATTATTACTTATATGTTATATGAAATTTATGGTCAAACATGATTTGAGAAAGTTGACTGAAAAGTGTGTCAAACTTAGCTGAATGTGGGAGTACAAACAACACTAAAACATGTGCAAGTAAAATGACGCTGATTGTAATGTACCATGTTTCCTCAGCAACAGCTATGTAATCACTAATGATTGTGTAACTTTTTCCTGAGGGTATAATAATAATTTAATTGAAAATGAATTCTCCAATAAATCAAAATAGAGATTTAAACCGTTTTGAACTTTTCCCACAATTTGGTGCAGAAGTCTGTAAAAAATGCGGATTCATTCACTTCCTACAATCACTCCAGAAATGAAGACCCAAAACAAGAATACGGTTCCAAAATTATCCAATCAGCAGTAAAAAATAAAATGAAAAAGTAATCAAAGGTCCAAATTTCCAGTATCATCATTACTATCTACACTGCCTCCACATTTTGCTAAATCCACTCAAAATTTTAATAGACGGGAAATATAGTGGATTAAGCAATAAATGGAAAAACTCGGCGTGCCTGTTCAAAAAGACGATTTAGCCCTTATCTATTGATCGAATTTCAGACTCATGCCGGCGATAGCCACCGGAAGAATTCGCTGATCTCCTCCCCTTGCCGACTCGCCTCCAAGTCGTCGATGGGCACCACCACTTCGCTCCGGCGACTGCTCCCGGCGAAGAACCTCCCGGAGCTCCGAAACGACATCGTCCGCGATGAGAACGAAAACGAACTCAATCTATCCACGTAGTCTCTCAACCACCAGCTTCGGTTCCCGGCGACATCTGCAGCCAAATTCTCTCCCGGTGGACCTGTCACCGGGATGTTACCGGAGTCCTTATCAGCATAAGTGTAATTGCAAACGCCTCGCACCGAATCCGCCGGAACCTCACATGCATCGTCCACGATGTAGTCGAAGTTTCCGACGGAGAAGGATATCCGATCGTCGACACTGTCACGCCGGCTGCTCACGCTTCCGATCTCCACGCGGAAGCTTCCGGTCCTACTGATGTTGGTGCTGCTGCTGTTGCTCCCGTTACCGGCGCCGTTAATGTTGATATCACTACTAACACGAGTATTTTGTGAGGCGAGGATTTTATTCAGTATGTCGCGATCGGTGGGGTTTACGGTGGACCTGCACAGCGGACACGTCAGATTGGAGGTGAGCCACGTGCCAATGCAGTCGTCGTGAAACGCGTGACAACATAGCGGCAATAGCCGGAGCTGATCCTCAAGCTCGAACTTGGAAAGACACACCGCACAATCCCCGCCGGTGAAATTCTTGTTGAGCGACCCGAACGTGAAGAGCGGGAGCATCTCCAGCACGCTCCTATTCGCCGCAGCAGAGGAGTTAGCCCTCAAGTCGGGGACGACGACATCATCCACGGAGGCGAAGGTGCGGAACGAGCGGCGGCAGCGGCGAGAGAGCAGGCGGAGGAGGAGATAGATAGTGGCAGAGACGATGATTGCAGAGGCGATGACGATGATGACAATAATAATCGAGGTGGAAGGCGACGGCGACGAGGAGGATGAGTCGTCGTTGAGCACTTCGGTAGGAGTGGCGATGCTGCTGTACTGCGGCTGGCTGATGATGATGGTGGTGGCGGGAGTGGACGGCGACGGCGGAGGAGGAGGAGGGCGGGTGTTTGGGAAAGCCATTTTCGCGGTGGCGGTGGATTTGGGGAGTAAATGTATAACAGCAATTGGTTGGGGCAGAAAAGGAGGGTGCGAATATTTATGAGGGAAGGGGGGGTGTGATCGGGTGTGGGGGGGAGTCGGAGAAGTTACTGTGCAGCCTGGTGAGATGTACGTGGAAGAAAGGGGAGAGGTAGAGCTGTCAGTCTCTGACCCGAACCTGAAACCCGACACGTACCGAAACGA
>JAUOBV010000008.1:6298249-6312161 GCA_032360425.1 Rubia occidens
AGAAAAACTCACGCAGGTATAGCAAGCCCTAAATTAAGCAGAGAATGAGCTTCTGCCTCAAAGAAATCGAAGTGCTTCTGAATATGATCGACACTTGCATGCTCTAGAAAATAGGCACTCATTTCCTTCCTGAATGCAGAATTCAGTGGTTATATGAAATTAAAAGAGAAAATAGGAAAAACATGTGACATCCGCACATGTAACAGGTCATGGTTAAAAACTTAGAAGCCTCAGAATACAAATTATAATTTGATAATTAATTTTATTAGCATTAAATTTAAGCACTCCATGTAGAAAGGTAACTTCAAAAGGTCTCAATAAATTTAACGCAAAGAAAACCTTTCTTTCATCTATATAAATGTGGCTAGTACAGGATTTTATTCATTTGTTATGCAACCTTTGAACCATAACTGAACTATCTGTAAAAGACTTGATATTTACGACCAAATTTCATAGAGAAGGTTAACTTCTAAAGAAGAGTACAAGCAGATGCCATGATGTATTAATCTTAATACTGTGCAGGTTGTAAATATATTAATTCGAGTCTACAAAATGTGTGTCCAAGGAGGTAATTTGGCTTTTCACTTCTCTCCTTTAGTTGAGCTCAATGGACATAGACCTTCTCCTACGCCTTCGGTTCTATCTCCAGGTTGCTTTATCTAGACATCTATAAGACTAGCTTTACACAGAACAGTCAATCTACGAGGGATGGAGGATTAATAGGAATCCAACACCTGCTTTAGTCTATGTTTGTGGTGACATAAATCCATGTAGTAGATCTTTTTATGGGAGAATGTCCTCGAGCCCAAGGCTTAAATTTCTCAAGACTATATAACTAATCAATGCTACACTCACGGGTAATGAACAGCAGGAATCGCATACAAGGGGAACAACCGATAGAGAGACCCAATCTTGCGTGAAATAAACATTACAGGAGCGAATGAATCATCCTTTCCACAGAGGTAAATTTTTGCCTAGGAAAGAAATTCGATCCTCTTATTTTTATTTCTCGAACCGAGAGATCCATGAATCAGGAACTTGGTAAGGAAGATTGCATACACCTCCAAGCCTTGCTGATCCACAAGTATTTAAAACTTGAATGCTAGAGTAGGCTAACTTGCAATCAAATGCTTTCACTTTTTTTTCTTAATTCCCATTTGCCTTTTCTTTTACTTTTTTGTGTAAAAAATTAAATGAATGTTCTAAAATTGAATAGAGCCAAACACCAATCATAAGCCCAAAAACTCCCTCTTCTTTGCATCCATATTTTTTAAAAGTTTCTCCGTGAAAATGCAACTAACACTGTAGGATGAATTGCAACTGTAAGCAGCAGTTATAGAAATGGGAGGTCAACAGCATTCATACTCATTTTCTGAAAATAGCTCCCCATATGTGATCCCTTTTGCATACTGAATCTTCTTGAAGTGATCAACTCCCTGAAAGCACAGACAATCATCAATATAGAATTTAACAAGAAGGGGAAAACAAAATATGGTGTCAGAAAAACCTGAAGTAGCATAAGGATGCGCTCAAGACCATATGTTATCTCAACAGATATCGGCATCAACTGAAGACTTCCAGCCTAAGGATAGAATAAGAAAATAAAGGATGAAATCCATATCACTGAACTTGAATGAAATCATTACCCTAAAATAGAAGTACAAAAGGCTATTATAGACTAAAGTTCACCAAGCAACTCTCTTATGCTAATGAGTTGTAAGAAAGAAGAAAACCTGCTGAAAGTAAGTGAATTGAGTGATCTCCATCCCATCCATCCAAACTTCCCAGCCCAATCCCCAAGCGCCAAGAACCTGTATTTCAACACGAGAAAGTGTGAATCAATAAAGCCATTGGTATAATTCAACTATGAATCTTTTACTTGGAATTTGCTTAATCCCAGCACATAAGAGTCAATCATCAAAAAACGGAATATCATAAATATAAAAAAGGTATGGACCTCAGATTAATGAGCTTGTGTGATGTTTAAGTATGTGTGTAGCCCTCGCTAATAAAGTGGCAAGAAGGGAACCTACCGGACTCTCCCAGTTGTCCTCTACAAAACGGATATCATGTCGATTAACATCAATACCTGCAAGATTTGCAACGCAAAGCCTCCAAAAAATTAGGGGAATAACAAACAGGCTCAGAATTATCCACAACCCGTGAAAGTAAAAGGTATCATGAAGATTTAGTAAATTCAAGTGATCAATCTGAGGGGGGAAATAGACCACAGTATATTCCATCTCCATTCTCAAAACCTATTGCTAAATGCTAAGTTTATCATTGTTTTGCTGAATACTCATTAGTCACTCAGTCAGTCAAGTTTCTCACAAGGTTAAAAAAAAGTTCTTGCAATATCCATACATATCACGCATCATGGTATCACCATTCCACATAAGAAAAATCATATCGTGAAAATGGCCTAATCAGGAACTTCACTTTTTTTAAAATTAAGCATCAAATGCAGAAAAATGAACAGCAACCAACATCACAACCTAAAGCAGATAAGCTCTGAATAAACAGGTCCTGTGAATTCCCAGGATCGGGCTTCAAGATAACCTGAAATAAAGTGAAAATAAACACAACAGTGACCATGATGAACATCACATTATGCAATTTGCAACTGGCCATGCAAGGTAAACTAAGGTGATATCAGAGAAATCTACCTGAAATTGTGTATGACGCTGAAGTCTATTTGGGTTTTCACCATAGCGACTATCATCAGGTCGGATACTGGGTTCCACATACCTTGCATCAATAACTACAAAATCAGTAGTCAGAAGATGGAGTATACAACAATCCTAAAATTACAAACTTAGATTGAAAATTTATTAATAATAAAGCGAGAGAGCAAATTACAAATATCTTTGATGGTGCGCGATCATATGGAAAAACTGATTCAGTTAGTAACGCAGTGGTAATAAATTTTCAGTCTTGAAGTGTCAAATATAAATTGTGTCAAATCAGAAGTGTCAAATATAAATTGTGTCCTCTCTAGCCTTCATTTCCATGATGGATACTAGATATGCATAATTAGTTTACATTTTAAACATAGAAACATAGTGTTAATCTAACTTTTCATTGCGATTATATGATTTTGTTGCAGTTCTTCAAAAACAAACATTTTCATGCAGGGTAAATAGACTAAAGGAAGCAAGATCTAAAGATGCAAATGTACAACACACTGTCAACCATCCCAAACTGATAAAAAGTCGCAAGGGTCTAGTCTAGTCACACATATGAATCCTGTAAGATTAAGATGGCTTGCTCTTATCATGTTTTATACTACTCTTTTTCAGTTCAATTGATTTCGTTAAAAATAGATACACGCCTGGGATACCTCAACTTCATTGAATAAATTCGTCAACAGCATTTAAATAGCGTCAAAGGCACTTACGCAACATTCCATGGTTCAGGACCCAAAACCCTTAGGAAAGTAAGGGGATTCATAGTCCCAGCTCCAACCTGAAAAAGTCAAACAGACCTTATCTCAATAGATACAATAGAGATAGTAAGTTAAATAAATCCAGAGTGCTTCTGTCCCCAAGCCCCACCTCCTTTCTCCCTCTGATGCATAAAAGATCCAACACTCAAAGTAACAAGAGAGGGGTTGTACACACCAACTATACAATTTAAAGGAGACTACTAAATCCGGAAAAATCAGAAGCATTGAACTAGACGGAGTCTAAATAATATTTTTTTTTAAACAATAACCACCTCAGTGTTACTGCATTGCATCACAGCACAGCCAACTGAAGCCCAATATTCCTGTGACATCAAAGGAAAAAGAGAGCACGATTATGTAATGAAAAACAGAAGAAGAGTGTGAATCAAAAATCTCTAAACCAATATGACAGTCCCAATCCCGCTAAGAACATAATAAAGCTGACCAAAAAAGCAATCATGAACCAAAGATCCAATATTTATCTACTTGACCATGGTCTCGCAGAATCGGAGTAAATTCAAAACCAAAAAGAGTGTCTTTTTGAAGACCAACAAATTCAACCCCTATGAAGGCTCAAAAGTATGGAAATAATTCCCCGAAATAGTACTCCATCCTTCCTACATAAAGAGCCATGTTAGTATTGACCATTGCATCTTTCAAACTTAGTTTCTCGCAGTCTCTCTTATTGCATCCGGCAAATTCAAGCCACTTGAAAACAACTGAAACATTCTCCCCATTCTACAGAAACGCAAGTAATGTGATCCATTACACATACTCCCTCCGTCCCACTATGATTGTCTCATTTAATACTTACTAGCCAAAATGATTCAATTCTAACCACCAAAATTATACTAACATACAGGTAAGAATACTGCCATGCAGCATCTTACTATTTTCATCACTTACATCTTCAAAGTATCAATTATTCACCACTTTCATCTAATTAAATATGCTAATGGTTGATCAAGTTTCTTGAAAACCGTGAAAAGTAAGCATTGCATGTAGTATCAAGAAGAATAAAATGAACCTGGAGGCGCTGAATGGCTTGTTGGAAAGTGGGCACGGATGAACTGGAATTGGAACTGGGATGGGGATTGGCGGAATCCACCGAGGTCTCCTGAGACACGGCGGAGCTGATGCTCAGAGCAGAAGAAACAACTCTTCGTGGGGGGGAAATGGCGGGCCTCACAGGAGCAAGCAGGAAAGCAAGGCGAGAGGTGCGGGGGTTGAGAATGGAGGTGAATGATGGGAGTGCAAGAAGCGCCATGGTCAGCTTCGATTCGAGTGAGAGAGTTCGGGAGTTGGGATTTCTATCAACAGAGCATCATCACCATATCCGTTGGACCGTTGCACAACTGCCTTCTTCTTCTTCCTTGTTAGGGATATATACAATCTGCCTCACGAACGTAGCGGATCTCCACCAAAATCTGCCTCACTGACATCCCTAATCATAAATATAGTATGAAAAATTGAAAATAAATAAATATAGGGTCATAATGAAATTACTTTTTTGAGTGAAATTTATAAAGTTCTATGAAATTCAGAGACCTCAATGAAAATTTAAGATTTGTTTGTATCTCTCATGTTCTAGTCAAACCTGCTCCTCCGACATCTTCTCTAGCGAACCCTCACGGTAGTTTTCTTCACTCCAACTCCGATTTTGCTCTAATAATGGTTGATTTAATCAGTCCAAACAGCTTATTGGACCTAAGGAAATTATAATTTGGTAAGCTCAAGAAATCTATTGGATTTTTGGGCCTATTTCAGCCCAATAACAATATTAGGTATAATTAACCCTAATTACTGTATATCAGAGGAATAAACAGCTATAAATACAAAGTAGGGATAAGATTTACATCCATTCAGTATTTTTATACAATATTTTGGACATATATACTGACTTAGGCATCAGAGCCTTTTCCATGGGACATCCCAGGGCTTGTTTTTGTGCAGATTGTAAATGAGAATCTTGAAGATCGTAACCGAGGAGTTCAGAAGAATAGATAGGTTGAACTCGAGACGCATCAGAGAGCTTGAATCACTAGAGACTATCCTTGTTAGTGACACGTGAATTTGATAAATCAAGCTCAAAACATTGGGTTGAACATCAGTATTTTTTATGTCTGTCCAAAAATTTCATTCTTGTGCAAATTATATTTCCTTTTGTATTTTAGGTGGAAGACTATCTTTGAAGGATTACATTTCTTTTCTTATTCTTAGAATAATTAGATTTTAATTAGGAGAACACTTTTATTCCTTTTCTAGTTAAATGCCTATTAGTATAGGATATGCCCAATATAAGATTCATCACTCAAAAATCCCGTACATTGTTTACATATTATTTGGATTTTTTATATGGAGAACTAACTTCTTAGTTTAGTCTGATGATTGAAGTTATTGTTGATTACATTGTAAAGTTTGAAATTCAAGTTTGTTCATTCCTATACATTACATTAATTCTGTTGTTCTTGAATTTATTAAATTGTGTTAATTTTTATAGGTTGATCATCTAGGTTATTTGATGTTATTCATATGACTATGATTTATATATTTACATATCAATATATTAAATTAGTAGGTCATGATTGAATAGGTGGATGTTTATCACTTATGTGCTCCTTTATAAAGAATTTGGTAATATATAATATGAATAGATGTGTATGATACTTATTGCATGTATCTCATATAATTCCTGGTTGCAAAGTTACTGTTAGTTGAGTCTAACTGTTTATTATATTTTATTAATAATAAGTTTTACGTACCATGGTCTCTTTGTCCGGTAACAATATATGTTGGGAATGAGAGCGATATTTGGAATTAAATTAACTTTAGAACCTGTTAATGTATGAAGCTGGTGTATGGAAATCATTAGATGAAATGTTTTTATTCTCCTGATTAAATTCATGGTTTGATATTCTTGTTTAAAACAGTTTCAAATAAAAGAATCTTCCAAAACCCCCCCTTATTGTGATTCTTGAAAAAAAAATATCACTAGTGCAGAACAAGGCCATTAACGGCGGTAATGTAGGCATTAGAATGTGGTTCCTAACCTCCATCTCTAGCACCGCCGCACAACGTGTGTGGTTGTTGGACGACGGTTCCACAACCGTCTTTAATCGTTGCCTACCACGGTGCTTCCGGACGTTATGAAAGCTATCTTTTAAGCACTATTTATTGTTCTGACATTGGAAAAATACTTTCGAAGCCACTTCTGATTGGAACTGTCCTTGGAAGTTAATTTAAAAATATATAGGCTTTCCATTTCTATCTGAAAACTCAGATCTACCATATTGTTCCATTCTTCATATGAACAAGAATCGACATTCATCTGCAACACAACACAATCATAGTCATCTTCATGTGTTACACTCATATCAAATTACATATAATCAAACTCATAGGAATAAATATTCAAAAAACAATCATCAATACACCTTGAATAATAACATGCATGGTAGGTTAACCATCAAGAAAATCAAAACGGAGAAGAAACCATACCTATTTATCATCACACATTCTTCATATTTGCAGTTGCCGCTGCAGATTTACATTTAAAATGAAAGGAAAGAAGTGTAAGATTTGGGGAAGGAGGGGAAGAAGAAAGAAGGGGGAAAAGGAAGAATGAAAGAAGAGATCAAAGAATGAAAGGAAAAATTGGTGTACTCAATTATAAAGGTAGAATTATTTTTAGGGTTTCTTAGTTTAGTGCACTCCAAAAACATGTTTCGAAGTCGGAACCTCTTTCAGAAATGCCTCGAACGTGCCTTAAAATATTAGCTTTTAGTTCACATTGTTTTTAGGATTTCTTAGACGGTGGTTCAATCACAGTTGTCTACTTTAGTGCAGTTCAGAGGCATTTCCAAAATAGCTAGTGATGTTGGAAGTGACATTTTAAAGGCACTTCATCCATCTGAAGTGCTCTAAAAATGCTTTAAAATAGTAGCTTCTAGTGCATTTTTTTGTAGGGTTTCATAAACGGCGGTTTAAACGTTGTTGTCTACTTTATTACGTTCCAGACACATGTCCCGACTTTTGAAAGTGCATAAAAGTAAATAACGGAGACATTGTACGACACTTTAAACGATGGTTCAAGCCCAATCGCCATTAATCATACTATGTCAGATGGCTGTTATTCACCAACCCCACATATCGGATGTTTTGGAGCCATCTATCATCAATCAGACTACCAAAATACATTTTCCGAGTTTGGAACATAGGATATACGCAGTTGCAAAGAATAAATCTACAACCGTCATGTTGAAAAACATACCTATGCTCATGTTTGTCAAGACCGGTTGTTAGTTTGGTTACGGTGCCTATTATTTTTTAGAATCAGCTTGTATTATGGAACCGGCATAGCATTTCTTAGCAACGGTATGTTGAAAAACTTACCGTCTCATATTTTTCATCACCGGGTGTTAATTTGGTATTGATGCCTATTATATTTTAGAATCAGCTTGTATTATTGAACTGACATAGCATTTCTTAGCACCGGACTAAAAATGTTTTGGCGCTTTGATTAGCATCAGTATCAATTCATAGCACTGGTAGCAATTCAAAGCAACGGTTCATCAATTTGACAAATATGGACGAGTTGTAGTACTGGTATACTATTATTTTTATTTTCGGTGCTTGTATTATTAAAAATTGAAATGAATAGTTTTCAATTATTTTCCCCATCGCTGATCAAATACTGGGAAGAGATCAAATACTTTACTGGTGGTGGAATCATCTTTTTCCCGTGGAATTTTTGTTCAAGCACCGGTACACAGCACCGGTATTCCCTTTACCGATGCTCAAAATTATCATTTTTCTTTCTTCTTCTCACTTAGGCACCGGTATTTTACACCGGTATTTTTTCTACCAGTGCAGTTGTCTACCCTAGAACTGATATTGCAATTTTTACGTGATTTTATCGATGCTAACGTGATTTCAAGCGGTACACTATAACCTGTGCATATTTACCTATTTTCCAGTATATATGGAATTTAGATCTCACTCGTGAAAATTTAGCAAACAAGTCATTAAATGAAAATTGAAATCAACAATGCAGAGACCAGCTTTGATGGAACATTTGAGAGTTGGCGGGTGTCTGGTTCAATTATTATATTTCTTTAATTATTGTAATTTTTTGTCAATTTTTTTATTTAAAATTAAAGTTTTTTTTGGCCCCCATTGATTGTATTTAGAAATTAAAATGTATGCATCCGTTTCATTCTGACAAAATGCTGATAAAACCGTATCATAGTCACACCAACGATTAAAATGTAATATAATGAAGTTTAATTAGAAATGGAATTCTAAATACAATTTTTAGAAAGTTTAGAGAATAAAGAGGGATCTAGGTGAAAATATTATTTTTTGAGGGTGTTGGTCATAAATAATTGGGGAATTAATGAGTTCAGGTCATAAGAATCTCGTAGGTCAAGAATTCGGGTCAAAAAAATTGTGGGGTCAATTTTTCTCCCCATTTTCGGGCAATGTGCACCTTTTTATTACTGAAATTGATGTTTCACTTCACTATAACAAACAACAACTATTACCTCGGTTCTGCAGGCCTTTTTACTTCGATTTTTTGTCCCAAAAAACTGAGGTAAATATTGTTGTTGTAAAAACTACATTTTTTACCTCGATTCAGAACCGAGGTAAAAATGTACTTTTTACCTCGACTTTGGAACAACGTCGGCATATTTGTGAGCGATGTCAGTTCAAGCAAGATGACTGACGATTGGAGTTCATAGTTGCGACATCATTCAGAATGACATCGGTGTGCATATAGAAAGACGTCGATGATAGCAACAAGACAGACGAGGGGACTGCAATTGCAACGACATCATTAACGATATCATTGATAGCAACATCGAGGATAATGGTTTTCGACATCACATGATCTAAGGCACCATCATCGTGTGCCTGCTGACGTGAAGAACTGTAAAATTTGACTTCGTTTTGTGTGGGTGACGTTGCAAAAAAAAAGGTGTCAGTTTATATAACGTCAGTAAGGTTTCGTCGCTTCACCGGTTTGTGCAACGTCGCGAATAAGTATCGAAGACATCGATTCCGTACCTTATTATAACATTCAATATTTGATTACACAAACATTTGTTCGTTGATAGCCTTTACGTGTTACCTAATGTTTCACAACTCGTGCATTTTTTACACATCATACGACAATCAATAGTTGTGCAATGGATGTCGTAAAGAATGAGAATGCGAGGAACCAAAAAAATTAGAATAATGTTGGAAAATACATGTTAGAATATATCAAAATACATGAGGTTGATATGAAATTGAAGCACTAATTGTATTGAACCTACATTGTCTACGTTGCACGCCGAAAGTCCATTGATAACTCTCTTTGTCCTATTACAAATAATACACATGAAGAAAAAATTATGTTAGAATTGGGCAGTCTCCTAGTGATGTACAAATAATATAGTCATACACAGATGACGTTAATTTGAGCAAGGAAAAAGTACCTAGTCTGCTGGAAAGCGACGTCGCATGCAATGGAGATTGGGGTTGCAAAGTCCGACTAAAGAGCGATGTCAGACATTCATAGATATGAAAATTATTTCATAGCATTTACAACGTCGGTTATCGTCTGGTCCAATATTGTATGGGACGATTATCTTTGACAAACATTGCATATTCAAATTGTGTCCATACGAAAACAAGATTAATGTCCACAATCAGCCCTAAGCTACTCTTTTTATCACACATTATAAAATTTTCATTATCTACAAAACACGAACAATACACTATATAACATGTTACACAATCATCATACTTTATGAAATTATCCAATCTTTGATCAATAAGAAAAAAATGTATAGAAGGCATATGGTAATAAAGATGGGAAATGAACATGGAATGGATGCAAAACTACCTCAATTATAATTAAACCCGGAGATGCTCCATCCCGTATGCTTGTTGATGTTTTTGAGAAGCAAATTGACTGAGTTCTTTAATGGTTTTATTGGTGTGAAATGGAAAGGATGGTGTGTAGTTAGGTTTGGAGGAGGAGTGTTGTTAATGAGAAATGTGTGTTGTTGTTGAATGTTATTGAAATGAAAAATGGATGGGGGAGAATTTTTTGTTCAAATTTTTGCCTCAAAATTTTGGTTCCTGCTGGGAAATTCAAATCAGGCGACATCGCATAAGGGTCACTTTTGGATTCAGTTAGTACAACAAATTTGTGACATCGCACATTTGGGTCACAATCTAAATTTGGAAAAGTGTAGTAAAATACTCTTTGTTAAGATTGCGGCCCTTAACGACCACCCTTTCATTCACAAATGGAAACAACATTGTTCTGAAAATGTGAACAACAAAATGTTATCTCCAATTTTGCATTTCAAATTCTCCCACTCTATCAGAGGGACCTACGTGAAAAATTATAAATGTACACTGGCATTCCCAAACCCGATTATGATCTGCCTGAAAAGAAACTTTGATATCCGAAATTGAACTTATACTAACTGAGGGTAATAAAGAAACTAGTCTTATTCCACATATACTTCCACAAATTCTTCTGAATGGCACCTTTTATACTTGTAAGTAATCGTCTACCATATATGCAAACCCATGTACTGTCACTTTCAAAATTGTGATGGACAGAATTCTAATATAGTATCTTTTTATTTCTTCAAAAATCAAGAATATGAAATTTCATGCGATTCTATATGGTGGTTCCCATCATTATCATAACACTTATCATAAGGGTTATTAATGGAATACTAACAAAAATGACAGACGATTACCCCGGCATATCCATCCATGATCAAATTAGAACAATGTGATCATGAATTGGTGAATCGGTCAAGTGTATCTCCAATTTTGAATTTCAAGTTCTGCCACACTGTCGGAGGGACCTAAGTACAAAATTATAAATGTACGCTGGCATTCCCAAACCCGATTACGATCGGCTCAAAAAGAAACTTTAACATCTGAAGTTGAACTTATACTAACCAAGGGTAAACAATAACCTGGTCTTATTCCACATATGCTTCCACAAGTTCTTCTGAATGACACCTTTTACACTTGTAGGTAATCTTCTAAAATCTATGTGAGGCCATGTACCGCCCCTCTAAAATTTGTGATAAATAGAATTCCATTTTATTTTTATTTCTTCAAAAACCAAGAATATGAAATTTTATACGATTCTATGTGGTAGTTACCATAGTTCTCATAATGCCCATCGTAAGGGTATTAATGGTATATTAACAAAAATGACGGACAATTACCCCCGGAATATCCGTCTATGACCAAATCAAAGCATTGAGGTCGTGAATTGGTGAATAGGTTAAGTGCATCTCCAATTTTTCATTTTAAGTTCTCCCACTCTGTCTGAGGGACCTAAGTACAAAATTATAAATGTACATTGGCATTCCAAAACCCGATTACGATCGGCCAAAAATAAACTTTGATATCCAAAGTAGAACTTATACTTACCAAGGGTAATAAAGAAACTAATCTTATTCCACATATACTTCCACAAGTTCTTTAGAAGGAAACCTATTATACTTGTAAGGAATCTTCTACAATCTATGCGAGGCCATGTACTGTCGCTATAAAAATTGTGATGGATGGAATTCTATTATCTTTTTATTTCTTAAAAAATCAAGAAAATGAAATTTCATGCGATTCTATGTGGTGGTTCTCATCTAACTGGACATCAATTAAGTTCATAGACATTTATAAACTTCAATTAGTAGTATCTAATATACTATTAACCGTTATTAAGGTCAATTATGTTCATTTTGGTCAAACGCTGGCCCAGTTGCTATTCTAGTGGGTCGAAATAGTGAGGCCCACTTTAATGCAAAGCGACGTCGTTAACATGTCGATCATAAGTCGCTAAATACAATAGGTAGGCAACGTTGCAATCTTTTTGGTCAAACATAGGCCCTTGCTATGCTTGTGGGTTGAAATGGTGAGGCCCGCATATAGATTAGTCAACTTTGCTTCAACCTCATCACCATGTCAGTTTTTTCGACAGCTCTGCGATGTTGCTTCATCCGAGGTGGAATTCCCAACGATTCGTAACGACTATATATATGGAGCCCACCTCATACATCACTTTAAACATTCAATTTTCCCTCAAATTTCAGTAGTCCCTCATCGAAGGTGTGCTTTTTAGATTCCCAAGAGTATTTTCCATTAAATTTTATTTGTATATGGTGTATCAATGTGTTTTTTTTGTATTAAAATTTCCATGAATATTGACTCTATGTTGTATGAATTTGGGTTTTACGTTCTCCGTGTCAACCAGCCCTATTTTGTTGTTCACAACCTTTGTTTGCTCCGGTTTTCTGCTGTTGATAATGCCTCTGTTAGGTTAGAATGCAACATCTCTAGTTCGTCGATCCTCCTTCGTTTGGAGCGATCGTGTAGCGACGTCGCTCATTCTTTTGTTCTGCTAACACTCCTTGAATACGAAGTCACATTTTTCTCGTTTAACCGATCGGTTTTCCCAACTGGTTAGCAACGTCGCACATACATGTCAACCAACTTTTTGATCTGATGGTTAAGTGTGACGCCTTGCTGACAAAACAGATTAATTAAACCAATTTATATTGAATTTCAAGAATAATGGCCAACAGTGGTGGTTCCATTAGAAGTGCCCGGATCGAGGTGAGCGATTTCTTATTCAAATTTATATTCCTTTTGTTTTCTTATTTATTTTCTGATTATATTATTAAAATTTTTGTTGACCAATGCAGATCCCTAGCAATTCAGATGAGGATCATCGTCCTAGGACCGCATTCAGGGGTGTCATTCCACACTTGTCCATACTCTTACCTTGACGAACTTTAGCACAGTTTTGATTTTGGTAAGTCTTCCATGTTACACATGTATTTCATTTTCAATTAACTTATTTTATAAGTTAATTTCATATTTACTAAATGTGGTTTTTGTTTATAAATCAGTACATCCCAGATACGATTTTGGAGCTCCTACCACCATACAAGTTGCCCGTTGTGTTGTGGTGCAACGAAAGGGAGTATGAGATGCACTACTCGAGAAATAGGACATTCAAGACCCTTACCCCCAAAGGGGTTTACTAGGTTTCTTCATGAAGAGGAACTGCAGATTGGGGACATGCTTTATTTCGAATTGGTAAATGATGTTGGGCCCGTAGATTTTCATGTCATCGTTCTACCCAGCAGATTTTAGATTTCCAGGAATTTTAAAAAATTGTTTCAAATCAATTTATTTGAATTCATAATAACATTTATTTACATTCATTTTAGGTTCAAACTATAATCTTTTCGATTGAATTTTATTTCAATGTTATTGAATCTTTCATATGAAATTCTTCATATGTAATTCCATCTCTCTCCTGCATTTCAGGAAAAAGTAATTGTAAAAATATACACCGTATGCAAAGTAACATGAAACAATAATAATCCTGGAGGGCCATTTCAATAATAAAATCAAAATTAAACATCAGGCATCATTTGC
>JAUOBV010000008.1:6354633-6365951 GCA_032360425.1 Rubia occidens
AACAACCTGACAAATTGTTTGCCCTTTTCACACTTTTGCAAGAGTAAGACAATAACCTTATCTGGGTGCTTTTGTTTGAATTTGGATTTCCTCTTTCTTTTTTTCCAGAAACTTTGAAATTAGCCACATTCACTGTTTCAGCCAAGATTTTAAGAAACAGAGCCGACTTTATGCAGTTTGAAACGAGACGAAGAGAGTAATGAAAACAGAAGATTTCAAATATCTTGGGCTGCAGGTAAGGTAAAAATGGCAGAAGTAATAAGTGTATATATTGATATGCCAACTTAAATGCCTTCAATGCAATGACACAAGCATTTCTATGTACAGATGTATTCACTTCTCAAGGACAAAAAGGGTGACAAAATTGCAAAATTCCATATATCTACAATTCTAGGACAAAATGAGAAGCCATTAACCCTGCCAGAGGACAGGAAGCACAAAGAATGTGTGTTCAACCTTGGAAAAATGCCTGCCCCCTTACCGTTTCCAGCATGCCTTCAACCAATAGATATAGAAGAAGCGATACTATAATAATTTCAAGTGTTTCTGTGGAACACTGTCTATTTTATAGCGTAAGAACGGGTACAAACTGCCTCCAGCGCCTCAGTGATCAAGGCGGAAAAACTGGTCATTGCTTGGAAAACTCCCGGCAACCCCGTCTGGAGGTTGTTCAGAGTCATTGCTCGAGTCACCTCCACGGCCCTCGCGTGCTTCATCATCTCATCTTCAACCCGCCTCTGGCAAGATGCAAGTTCGATCTTCTTCTCAGATAGGGGATCGCGGGCATCCAGGGCGTGCCCATCGTCCGGGCCAGTATTAGGGACACCGATGCCAACCATGGAGTATGAGTTGTAGTATTTCTTTTCAATGCTTCTGAGGGATGAAGCCTTCTTCTCCAGCTCTTTTGCTGCAGATTCGGTTCTTTTCTTGATTTTGAGCTCCTCTGCTTGTTTTAACGATATAGAGTGGACAACATTGATGAAGCTTTTGACAGCTTCAGATGCAACCGTGTCCGGTATTCTATCAAGGGCAAGTTTCCATTCATCACAGAAGGCAAACAACTCAGACGGTTCCTTGCTGCTAATGGTCTGTTCACTGTTGACAGGTATAAGCGTGAGCTTGAACCAGCCATGAAGCGAGCGAATGAAATCCCTTTCGAATTTTATCAAGCGGCAGAAACTGGAGTGCCATGAAGACACAGCAGACTCAAGATCACGTGTTGCTTGCCGGTGCAGGTCAGAGGTTGATTCTCCCTTGGTAGCTCGGTTGACAAGGCCCCGAACTTGCTGTACAATATCATTCTGAACTTCATGAAACTGGTTCATTGATCTCCACATGTACATGAACCTACACAATTTTTTTTTACATCAGCAACCAATAAATCACAGAAGCTTTTTATTACTACAGAGTAGGGAACTTCCCATTATTGCACTACTTCAAAATATAAGGTCATCATCATCAAATCATAAGGTTTGGCAACCATTTCTCTTCAGCAAAGTTCGAAGAGTTCCATGCAAAGTTGCTACACAAATTATGACATTGTTTAACCATTAAAATTGCACACTAGAACTACAATGGTCATTCTGAGAAACAAAAACTTCTCTTCAACAAGATCTACCAAACTCATTTCTGGGCCTTTCACATTATTATGGAGGCTACCAAACTCAAACAATGGGGTTGTCCATGTGTGGATGGCTCCACTGATTAGGATGGATGGAGGTGTATCAGATATAAGCACATGGGAAGCAGAGATCCATAAAACTTTCACCTACCAGTACCACACCCATAAGCAGTAATCTAAAGATTGCAGGACATTTTGCATGAACAGTTTAATGCACCAATATATATTATTATTATCACAAAACCCATACAAGATCATGAGCTATAGCCTAAAATCATTGCATCGAACATTTAGAATTAGGATTAACAAAATTATCTACCTTGCAGTTATTCAAGAAAACTGTATTCGCAGAAAAGCCAGCTAATTTCAAAGTATGCAAGCAAGTATTGATCCTTGTCTTCTATAACTTGACACTGGAACAGTAAAAAAACACAGTAGATCCTTTGATAGTATCAAATTATTGTTCATTTGTTATGTGTGTACTTCTATAGCAACTTGTCTCTACGAGTCAAATTACAATAGAATAAAATACTAACCCATGGCATAGTTCAACAAGCTGGGGCACAAGCTCAGAATCCCTTAAACCAATGATAGCAGAGGAAGTCGTAGACACAGCCTGAGACGTCACCACGATCAGGGATTGTAACCTACTTATGGATGCCTTGGTTTTGTCCAACTTGGCTTCATCATCACCCCGGACCTCCTGACTTTGAAGAGTTGATAGCTTCTTTTCATTTTCAATTTTAACACCTTCTCTAGCCTACACCAATACAACCAATTACCCAAATTAATATAACTTATGCGACAAACCAAATTGCACAATGCAACTGATACAATTACCGCTCCACAGACAAAGCCAATAAACATAAGCACTTGGAATGTCACACGAGGCTTAGAGGAAAGTACTTCAAAAATTAACAGGAAAGGCCATAACAGAGAATTAGCATATGGTTCTTTAAATTCAAAAGTGATCTTCATCATGGAATCCTCAACCATATCTCGAAGCACAAGGAGAAAATGTAAAAGGAATTTCTCAGAGGTGCGCAGCCCAAATTGACAAACATCCTGGCCCTTTCAACAGTGAATGCAATAATTCACTTTACCAACAAATGAATCCACTATGACTAGGATTAAAAGATTGGTCAAAGTAACATAATTCAACTCTACCACAGAGGAAAGAAAAGGAAAAGCATGGACAGAAAATGGTAACGAAACCGATAATCTTCAACTTTCTTGGTTCAATTCTCTTTTGTCATTTCACTGAGTCATCCTCAACTCACTTAAAAGTAGAGAGAGAAAAGCCAAATGCTAAGTAGTCGTAGTTAAACCTAAAACTTAATAACCAAGAAAATAATAGAGAGATGAGAAAGTATAATTAACCTTCACTTCCTGATAGAGTTTCTTTTCCCACGCCAAAAGCCTATCTAAAGTTGAACAAAGGCTCTTTGGACATCCAGATTCTTCAAGAGTACCAGGTTCGAATCTGTATTTCACAGCCAACGGAGGCTTCGAAGTCCAGCTCGAGCTCAAGTTACTCAACACTCCACTCGAATGATAAACAGTCTCTACAAAACAAGAAGTGCAAAAACATCAACAGCATATTCTAAATCATTACCATATTGCATCACTACTCCTAATCATCTAAAAAAGCACACTGACAGGAAAAAAACACATTCAAAACGTAATGTGATTTTGTATTCCAACATGATTCTTACTTTTGAGCTTGCTAAAGTTGCGATCAAGATGCGCTCTCCCAATCTCAAGCATATTCGAAACCCCTTCGCCAGCAGCTGCAGCCTTGTCGAAATACTCTCTGAGAGCATTAACGATCTCAACCAAATCCTTATGTCTCAGAACAATCCTCCTATCCGCAACCATCTCCCCATCTCCCTTCCCGAAATTGTTATTATTATTCCCCCAACTCGCCGTGGAAGACCCGTCAGAAGTCGAAAACTTCTCGGAAAACTTGGTCGCAGAATTAACTCCGACCACATTGACTTTATCCGGCACGGCCGCATTACTTTTCACCTCAGATCTGAAGTCCGCATCTCCGCCTGCTCCATCGTCGCCGGAAGAAGACGACGTCGTACTGCAATGATCATGGTCCCCCCATTCACTGCACTGAACTTCCTCCCTCTCCGTCTCTCTCTCACTCTCCACATCCGCATCCGCATCCTCACTCTCCCACCTGTTTAGATGATTACGCGGCGGCGGCTGCGCAGGCCTTCTGTTGCTATTTCGCGATTGTCGCGAATAATTTGAATGCGAGGAGTAGCTGGAGGCCTTGTCATCCTCGAAGAAGTCGAACCCCTTTTTGAAGTCACCTGGATGACTAGAAATCTTGCTGCAGTTGTCATCCTCTTCTTCAGAATCGTGCTTGTTGGTTTTCAGCTGGTCGAAATATTCGGAATCGGGAGGAGAGGGAGGGTAGAAATTCTCCCAGTTCCACACGGAGGAAGTCTGCGAGGGCGTGTTGGAGTAGTTTGAGGTGGGTTTCGCTTTGTAGGTGAAGAAATCGTGGTGGGGTTTCGGGGAGGAGGTGAAGCTCGAGTCGGAGAGAATGTGGGGGAGCTTCACCGCCGGCGCCGCCTTCTTCTTCCGCCGCTGGTGAGAGGAGGACGACAGGATGTGGGGAAGCTTGGAGGAAGCCACGGTGGGGGAATGGGAATTAGGAAATGCCACCGTCTCCGGCTGCTTCGGCCGAGGAGGAGGAACAGGATGATGGCGAGAGGACTTTGAAGGGCTGCGGAGGAGGATCGCCGGAGTATGGTCAGAGACGGAGAGGGGCTCCCCGGCAGCAAAGGTTGTGAGCGCGGTTCCCGTCAGGCGGAGGGAGCGGCAGTAGTCAGAGTGAGCGGCGGCGAGGTGGTGGCGGGCGTAGACAGCGGCTTTGATGAGGCGGCGCCGCTCCTTGCAGCGGCGGACGGTGTCCTCATTGTCCAGCTTGGACGCCGTGCACCCCATAAGAACGAGCAGCAGAAGCAGGAGAAGAAGAAGATGCAGCTATGGAGAGTGAGAATGTAGAAGAAGAAGAAGATGCAGCTATGGTGGTGGGTGCCAAGGTACAAGTGGTGAAGCAGCAGGTACCACTACTCCATGTGGTGATCATCCACCATAATGGAGGACTCACTTTCAGTGATGTAGGATGTCGGAACTGTGTGTTTGGCCACTGATCTATCTATTCTATGGGGTAGATTTGATTTCTTTTCTTTTCCACAGTGCAGCTCGGATGCCCTTTAGACCCAAGAAAGAAAGAGGAAGAAAAAAGTTCCATTTCTCAAAAAGTATGCCTTTCTTTTGCTCTTTTTCTTACCCTATGCTATCTTTTCCTTTGGCACACTACCTGAGAAGAATTTATACACCCAAGGTTTAAATTCTTAAACTTTCAAAATATGAAATAAAATATTCACACAAAATCTTGTTCTTCAAAATATGAAATAAAACATTCACACAAAATCTTGTTTAAGAGCAGTTTTATTCGTGATATGTCTTCAAAATATTGAACATTGGCACATAAAATAATAAATAAGCCTAATTTAACTGTTAATCTATAAGATTGACTTTTCAGTTGCTCGACTGACCTTATCTTTGTTGGCCGAGAAGATGAGAAAATGGGATGTGATCAAGTGTCGCACTCTCATTGGTTGGATAGATCCAAATATTCATCCATTCAATTTGAATTATCTATAAGTTCAACATTTTAATTCTGCCTATTTTTTTTATCAAATTAATTCTAATAAATTATTTTCATAGAGTTCAATTTTATCATATTCGATACACAATTCAATATATCTCTTCTCTTAGTTGGTTTTAAGTTGGTGCATTTTAAATTTTATTTGTTCTCATATTTTTGAATTATTGTATTTTGAATTTATCTTAATATTTTTTCTAACTACACAAATAAAATTAATTAAATTATCAGTCTACTTAATGAGTAATATTGTAATAAATCATTATAGTTGGTGATATGTTAACATATATAGATAGATAATTTTGACTGTTGTATTATTGATAAACCGTCGTTGAATAAAAAATCTGGTTAAATTGCTAGTTATATATGTGGATAAGAGAGATATTATATTATATTATATTGAAATTTAATTGTGTAACATCATTGATAAACATAACCATTGGTTATTTTTGTATAATTTACCAAAGTTATTATTAACATGGAGTTTTGTTAATCATAACTATAGACAAATTATATGGTACTCTTGGGGTACAATGAGTATCGTATCTACAAAAATATTTTATGTATTTTAAACTGTAAGAATGTGCATCATCTTATATGAGATTTTGCATCAATCTATTTTGCCTATGATTAATATATAAATATTAAATGCACAAATAATAGTAATGAAATGGACATTCTACATGTTTACGATGCACATTCATGATTGTTAGAATAAATCAAGTATCTGGTTGAGATTTGATTGATATAGATAGAGTGTTGACTAGGTTAGAGTTATACTAGTACTAGTTTTTCCATTTGTACTCTATATATTCTTGACAATAATACATTTGATGATCACGGGAAATAAATTATACCATGGTATCACAACATGGTCTGATCCAGCATGCCTAAACACTAAACAAGTTGGCGGCCAAATTTTTTTCTCTCCATTTGTCCAACGCTGACTTGCACTCCATCCCTTCCCTTTCGCGTCTGAAATCTCCCTCATTTCCACTTTTTTCCAATCATCTCGACATAATTCCCGGTGTTGCACCACTCTCCAAATGGCCGAAGAAAAGTTATCGTACAGCACTCTGCTTCACATGATGTAGATCAAGCTTACACCAATTATCTTCTCTGGAAACGTCGGGCTAGTTACGTTTTCAAGCCTCAAATTTTTTTTGGCTTTGTTGATGGCTCCACTCCGTGTCTTCCCCTTCTATCTCTGTCGTTGCCGGCTCCTCATCTCTCACGTTCACGTCCATCGTGGCCACCCCTTCTAGTGCCGCAAAAATTGATCTGCACGAGGCCTACCATAAAGCTAAGGCCGAGTATGAGTAATGGGTTGATCAAGATCAGCGGGTGTGCAGTCTTCTATTTTCATCTCTCACTCATGAGGCTCTCGCTGAGATTCCAGACTATTCAACATCTAAAGAAATCTGGGATCATCTTACTGTCGTCTTTCATAATAGCAGCACTTCAACCATTCTTCATCTTCGTGCAGATGCGCATAGTATTCGTAAAACTGGTATAGTTCATGAACTCCATCTCAAATTTAAAGAAAATTTGACCAATTTTATGTTATGGTTCTCCAGTTAATAATGTTAATCAAATAGTCTGTTTCTTAACTACTCTTGGTCCTGAGTTCAAAGATTTCTCTGCTCTGTTGATAAATTCTTCTCCTGCACCCCTTTATGCGATGTTTATCTCGTGTCAAAAACCATGAGGTAGATTTCATGAATTTACAGGGGCATTATGTGCCAGCATCTAAGCTAGTTGTATTTTTTTTCTGCAAATGAACATTCCCCAGCTAGCCATGCATGGGATCACGCGCCATCAGGGGCAGCGGTGCATGGGCTACACGCGTCCCAAAGGTGACAGGTCCAGCAAACATCGCAGTGACAAGTCAGCTCCTGGATCTGCTCAGTCTGCAGCTGGGCCTAGTTCTGGTCATGATCACCCTCATTTTACTTGGTGTGGTCGTCTATGACACTATGCTGCGACATGTTATTAAATGCTGGTGCAGACTCATCGTTCAGACTCCACTCATTTGGCTAAAAAATCAGACCTCTCTACAGTTAGAGCCATTATCTCACACCTCAGACTGGTATATTGACTCTGGCGCGACCAGTCATATGTTCTCTTCAGTTTTAGGCCTTGAAAGTGTCACTCCTTATTTGGGTAATTCTCAAGTTTCTGTTTATTTCGCATATTGGTGATTCTCGATTTCTGATAGTTTATGTTTATCTGGAGTTCTGGTTGTGCCTGAGATTACTAAGATTTTACTGTCTATTAGTAAATTGACCAGGGATTTGAATGTGTTTGTTACTTTTGATGACTCCAACTTTGTGATTCTGAATGATTGTACGTTTTGGACAAGGGGACGCATCACTTGTTTCTTTTTTGCAGCAAAATAAAGGACAGACATCCGACGATCTTTGGCATGCTCGGCTAGGTCATGTGCCAACCGCGATCATTTCCAGTTTGCAGAAGTTCGGTTTACTTTCTTTTTCTTCTTTGTTAGTTAAACCGCATACTCGTGCTCCTTGTGTTATGGTGAAGGGGCAACAATTAGATTTTTTTAGAACCCTAAATGTGATGCGCACGTCCTTGACTTGGTACATTGTGATTTTTGGGGACCATCCCCAGTTTTATCTGCAAATGGGTTTGTTTACTATGCATTATTTGTGGATGACTTTTCTCGCTTTACTTGGTTTTTCTGCTTCCGCGCAAATCTGAGTTTTTTGACACCTACTTGCAGTATGAGGCACTAGTTGTGAATCAATTTACGTAATAAATTAAGGTTTTTCAATGTGATGGTGGTACAGATTTTTTGAACATGCCCCTACGATCACACTTTGCCTCTAAAGACATTCATCATCAGGTGTCGTGCCCGCATACTCCAGAGCAAAATGGGCGAACGGAATGCAAGCACAAACATGTTGCGAAAATGGGCCTCAAGATGCTTTTTCACTCACATCTTTCGCTTTGTAGATGGAATTATGCTTTTTTACTCGCATCTTCCGCTTTCTACATGGGATTAGACAAAACATAGAATACTTAGTTTGGGATGGGGAACCATGAAAGAAAAAGGTGTATTGGAAATCTGGGAAGAAAATTTTCAAACCCAAATAGTAAGGTAGTTTAGGATTACGTTCCATGGAAGGATTTAACAATGTTCTTCTTGGGAAACATGGCTGGTCATATGCAAGAGGCAGTAATTCTCTACTTAGAAGAGTATATAAAGAAAAGAGTAATGATATTCTCAGTGAAACTTCATAGTGAAATCTCAAAGTGAATGATGTGGCATTTCAAAAATGACTAATATATCCATTATTAGTTACACTTTTTAAGGAAGATGATTAGTGATTTGGTCTTTTCATCAATGCCACATCATTCACTTTGATGTTTCACTATGAAATTTCACTGAGAGTATCATTACTCATAAAGCAAAATACATGACAAATTCTTACAATGGTTCCAAAAGGCTCATATTCATGGGGATAAAGGTCAAGACTATGGTTAAGATCAGTCATAAAGAACAATCTTGCTTGGCAGGTGGTGAGTGGCAAAAATATCAATATCTTTGATCAATAGATTCCAAACAAAATAAATCCTCTGACACAACAATCTATTATTGCCTAGCATACATACCTGAAGGTGGGGGATCTTATCACACAACAGAACTAGTGAAGAGTACTATTATTGCGTTGAATGTTCTCGAGATCTAATACCTCATATCTTGGAAATTCATAATGATAGAAACTCAGGGGATTGTGATAAACCCAGTTGGATACATAATAAAGATGGAAGGTATTCGGTCAAAAAGGCGTGCCATCTAATTATGAAGGAAATCAGACCAAATCATAAACAAACATCGCCTAATATGGTAGATTTTTGGGAGATTATGTGGAACCTGAAACTTCCATACAAAGTGGAAGTGGTTGTATGGAGAATGATAAACTCTGCACTTCCTATTGCAAAAAATCTTGCACGTTGAGGAATATCACATCAAAATAGTTGTGCACGATGCTTATTATGTCAAGGATGAAAACATTTATTCATAGGATGTGATGAATCTAAGAGGATATGGAGAGCTTCATCTCTTGGATTTGATTTCAACTCATCTTCGTTTTCAGATATTGTTTCCTTGTTTATATCATGGATAAAGCACACACCAGATATGGATGCAATTCGTCTTTCTGTGTGCATTCTTCGGGAAATATTAGAGAAATGCAAAAGTTCTGAATGATTTAGTGAAGGATCCAATATCATACTGGTAGGAAGCTAGGAATTCCATCATCATTCTAAACCAGGCTTTAAGATAGAAGAGATAACCATGGGGAAGATGATGGCCATGTTCATTATGCAACTCTGCATCAACGTTCACAGATGCATAAATAAGTATTTAACTTAAATCTGCACAACCAAGTGTCACAAGATGACAATTGTATTGTGACATTTGATGGATCATTTTAGAAGTCAAGGTTCCTTGGAACAGCAACAAGAAAGAACTCAAATATCTCTACTCATCAAGAGATACAATGTCAATCAAGATCGGACGTTTTGGTTGCTAACTCTCATTTACAGGCTGAGGCTATAGCATACATTTGGGAAATAAGAGCTACACTAAGAAAGGAAGTTCAAAACTGTGGGTATATACTGACTCAGATGTTCTAGCGGCATCTATGAATCAATCGAAATCAACTCCATAGGAGATCAAACAAACGCTGCATCAAATTTTACTTTCAACCTCTCATCTATATTATTTCCAATATATTAAAGTTAATAGTAGTTTACTTATTCATGAGCATAATGTTGCAAATAGATACTAATGAAAAACTCTACGTAATGCCACTTCTATTCTTTAATATATGCATGGTTATAAAAAAGGGTCAATTGTGGTGTTGAATGTTTATAGAATTTAAATCACATTTTCCTATAATTTTAGTGCTTTCTTATGTTTTAATAAATATTTTAATTTATATTTTTAATTAAAAATGAGCACCAAGAAAATCGGTGTTCTTTTTTTATTGAGCGCCTATGTCTAAGCATCAATTATTGTTACATATGGTGCTAGTTTGTAACCAGTGCTAGGGAAAATATAGCACCCTAGTCCTAGTAGTGAAACCTAGCTTGATTCACTAATTCCCTCCTCTCGTCTCTATTCATCCGGACACATCGATATTCCCACATCATCATGTTTCTTTCCAGTTTCCGGAGATTTTCTGTCCCGACTATGTTTAGAGGTTTGGTTTTCGCACTGGGTTTCCACTTTCCAGAGCTATGATTCTCAAAGTGGGTTAACCTAGTTTTCTAGGCAATTTTCATGGGTTTTGTTGAGATTACATGAACTCACGAATGTGATCGCATGTATCGCAGGTTGTGTTCCTATTGTTATGACTGGGGGGATTAGCTGGCAGTAATCTGGTTCCTGTGATTGCAAGGATTGGTGGGCTCCATATTTTCCGGCAGGTTCAAGGTTTGCCGGTGCTTTAGGTCTAACATTTTGACCATGGCCACTTGGTTTTAATGTATTGTATAATGGATCTATCTATTAAACTCATATCTAAACATTCACAAATTAAGTTAAGAGAAAAGTGTTTTTATAACCTTACCTAATTCACATAAGTGTCAATATAACCTTTTGATCATTGAAAGTGCAAATATATCTCTAGATAGTTAGTGTAAGTGCAGACATACCCATTCCAACAACTTTTAACCAGAATTTTATAAAAAGACAGTTTTAACCCTCTAAAAATAAAAACCTGAAAAAATAAAACTAAATGACTGTTATACCCCAAAATAAAATAAAATAATTTCTCCATCAAGTGTACAAGAAAAGCAAAACCTCAGCATTTTGACTTTGTCATCATCTTCTTGGCCTGATAGCGTATACACCATTCTTCTCCTCCTCTTCTTGTCTAGGGTTTAAAATTGAGCAAACTGCATTCATACCCCCCAGTTTCCTGGTTAGTGCACTTTTACCCTCCACCTTTTCAAAAGTGCACATATACCCCTGGA
>JAUOBV010000008.1:6373288-6383514 GCA_032360425.1 Rubia occidens
TTATCCACTTTATTATTCAAATTCCAGAGTAACTTAGCAAAATTGGCTTCATTCCAATCCTGCAAAGAAATCAGATTCTGTTCTCCGGCCTTCTTTGGTTTGCAAACCTGATCCCATGCCACCAGAGATTTCCTGGTAATATTCTCTTTTCCACTCCATAAGAATGACCTGCACAAGGCTTCAATGTTTTTAATTACCTTTCTGGGAAAAGGTATACATTGCATCCAGAAATTGGTTATTGCAAAAAGAACACTCTTAATGAGTTGTATTCTTCCTGCATAACTCAATAAACTGGAACTCCAGTGTTTAATTATTCCAATCATCTTATCTATCATGGGTTGGTACATATGAATAAACAACCTTTTGCAGATTAAAGGTGTCCCCGGATATCTAAAAGGCAACTATCATTCCTTAAAATCAGTCAGGCATTTGATCTCCAATTTTCCCTGTCTATCATACCCCTATAATAAGCTCTGCATTTATATCTAATCACATCAAGACCTGTGGAACTGGTAAACTTATAGAATGTTTTCATCAGCACTTTAAAGAATTTTCATCACCTCTAGAAAACAATAACAGATCATCGGCAAAACACAAGTTTATAATGTTCAACTTTTCACATCTGTCATGAAATTTGAAAGCTTCTTCCTCCTCCAATTATTTAAGGCACCTGTATAGATATTCCATGACCAGTACAAATAACATTGAAGAAATAGGATCCCCCTACCTGATCTCCATTTGTCCATGAGAATGTTAGATGGCACTCACTGAGCAAACAGAGATCATAATCCAATCCACAAAATTTTCCGGCAGACCTAGTTCTCTCAAAATCATTTCTAAAGCCTTCCAATCCACAATGTCATAAGCTTTTTGTAAATCAATTTGGAACATACATTTAGTTGGTCCAGTTTTCCTAGTATATACCTTGATCAATTCATAAGCAAGAAAAATATGGTCTTGAATTCCCCTACCAGATATAAAGGCTGCCTGTGATTCATCAACCAAATCTTCCATAACAGTGCTTAGTCTAGCATTAAGGATTTTAGATATTACCTAATATATAGTGGTGCAGCATCAGATGGGCCTGGAGTCAGTCACCTTTTTAGTCTATTTTTCTTTGGAATCAGTGTAACCATGGTATAGTTCATTGCTTTACACAATTTCCCCTCCTCAAAAAAATAATGTTACAGCCTTGACCAGGTCTTCCTTCACAATCTCCCAATCTGCTTTAAAGAACTTTGAATTAAACCCATCCAGGCCAGGTGCTTTCAATTCTTCGATACTTTTAATAGCACATAATATTTCATCTTCAGTAACTCCCTAAACCATATTCATCTTTTCCAGCATTAATTCCCTTTCCTTTCCTCAACACTGTTATATCAACTCCATTCAGTTTATCAGCAATTGTCTATACTAGTTCCCCATAGAATTGTACAATACTTTCAGTAATCTCCTCCTGATTCACCAGTTTTGTCCCATCACCTTTCTCCAGCATTTTAATCCTAGATTGTCTATTTTTCTCCCTGATTGTGGCATGGAAATAAGAGTTGTTTCCATCTCCACGTCTCAACTAGTCCACCTTTGCATTGCCACCCGTTCATCAATTCCATTCCATCTCAACAATTCTTCAGTACATAGAATTACTTTATCCACTTTTTGTGGATTCATTCTATCATCAGTCAAACTCCTTTGGATCTCTCTCAACTCATTTCTTGCATTCTCCACTTTTTCTTTTACCCCTTCAAACTCCTTCATTTGCTTGCTATGAATTTTCTACAACATGATCAACTTCCTCAATAACACATACATTGCTTCCCCTTTAAAAGGTATGTCTCAATTCTCCTTGATGACTTCCTGAATTTCTTCTTTTTCCATCATGCAATTCAAGAATTTAAAACTTTTCTTCCATTTCTTCTTATTAATCTCCAGGTTGATGCTCAACATAGCATGATCAGACACACCAGGTTCTTCCACTTTAACCACTATCTCAGAATACTTTTGAAACCATTCCAAGTTCCCCCAATACTCTATCAATTCTTAAGTAAATAGTGCCACTTCTATGCCTATTGCATTAGGTAAAATAGTCACCCTCCATATCACATTCAAACAATTCAGTATTTCTCATCATTTCTTCCATGTCAACAATCTCACTTCTTAACACTACATTTCTCCCAATTCTATCATTGAAATTCAAATCTTTGTTAAAATCCCCCGGTGTTATCAAAGGCCATTAACAAGTTTTTGTAACTCCTCAAATTCCTTCCACATCTTCTTCCTATTCTTTAGAAAATTGTGTTCATACACAGCTGTTATGTGCAATATCTTCTCTCATTTCAGATTGAAAACATTGCAATGGACAGACTGATCAGAACGTTTAACTTTCTTTACTTCCACCATATCTCTATCCCACATAGCCCAGATTCTTCCATTATCACGGTCACTGTAGTTATCAATAAACAACCACTTCTGCCCAAACTTTTTCTCACCTTTTCAGCTATTTCTTCTTTCACTCTTGTTTTAACTATCACAACAATTATCCCCTTAAATCCATTGAGACGGGAGCTAATCTCTCTGTTTTTTGCTAGTTTATTAATCCCCCTAACATTCCAAGAGATTATCATGGGACATGCCCATGTTTATATGCCAAATTATTACAAATCTGCAGATACGAAGGCTTATCCTAATGTTTTCTTCTACCTCATTCCTCTTGTTTTTCATCATACCTAATTGAATCTCCCGTATTCAGTGTTAACTCAATACTGGAATTCTTGTTTTGGTCAGGTGGCTTCTTCTGTATTTTAGTCTTCTGATTCTTCTTCTGATCAAGAACTTCAACCCCTGTTATTTCATCCTTTTTAATCTACTTCTGCACCACCTTTGTCTCATTCTCTCTGCATTTGTGGCCTTCTATTTGAAAGACATCACAGAAGGGGGGGGGGGTTTCCATTCATATTCTACATCCTGCTTGAATTTAGTCACATTCAGGTCTTTAATGTTAATGCTCTCCCTCAACTTTTGTGTTATATCCACTTCAACTAGCATTTTGACATAAGAAACTCTGAGTTTACTGACAGTACATTCATCAGTGACTATAGGATTCCCCAGAACACTACCAATCTTACCTAAGCTCTGAGGCCCCCCATAGGTGTAAAGGAAAGCCAGGCAGTTTCACCCCATATTGGTAGGGATCTGATCATGTCTTTTTTCATTTCAAAGTTGGGCTTCCAGGGATGCAGAAACATCGACATGTTGAAAATTGTATAAAGGTCATTGCTCATCACAGCATCTCTATCACCTCTACTTTTAAACTTCATTAGAAAATAGCCTTTCTCATTGTAAAACAAATCAAGGAGTGATACAAAGGACTAGAACCTCATCATGAAATTTTTCACAGCAGAAATAGTCGAATCTCCTCCTAAAACATACATAATCAGAGCTTTTCCCAGAATTCAATTTTACATTTTACATCTTTAGCTTCAATTTCTAATTCAATTTCACCATCAATTACAATAGGAGCTTTGAATTCGATTTTCATTCCATTAGATTGAACCCTATTCCCCTTAATCACATCAACCCACAATTTATTTTCAGTTGGTTTCAGAATTACCTCCTTTTTGTGATTCTAATCATCTTTCACCTCTTCTGGCATATTTGGGCTATCCTCCCATTTTCAATCAATTTTCGGATCCATCATCTTCGCTTTTGTCCCCAAATATGCAACCATCTCTCTTCCTTCATCCAGCAATCCCTTTGATTTATTCTCATAATTATGTATCTTACTATTTGTACTCGTACTAGGCTCCAGTACTGTACTACTTTCTCTCATCATCGGTGTGGCCACCTTCGGTCGTGCCCGGCCGCGACCCTTCTTCAAGATCGTGACAATTTCGCACTATTGGTGTGTGCAAATCGATCGCAAAAAGGAATCTTACCCAATCAACCCAATTTTTTTTGCTCAGATGATCTTTGAACTTCCACCAGAGCTATTTACTTTGGAGGCCGAGGCTCTTGATTTTTCTCATAAAGCTCATGCGACTATTTTTTACTGCCTCTCAGCAGTCGTCTGGACAGGCAGCATCTGGCCATGGAAGCCGCGACATCAACTAGCGTGGTCGTGGCATCTATCAATGCCAATAGTGCAATCATCCCAATTATGTTGCTGCTTTTTGTTGGAAGCTTTCTCATGTATCTTGCGACGACATTGCTAATTTTCACAGATACATCTCAGTCTCAGCAATATAATGTTGTTCCTGATTGGTACATGGATTCTAGCACTACCAATCACATGATTGTTGCGTTCTAAAATTAGTATAGCGTTGCTTCTTATAATGATAATCAGCATGTTTATTTTGGCAATAGTTCTTTTTAAAATGTATCACTTACTGGCGATTCCCAAAAATATGATTATTTTATTTTTTTTCTAATGTCTTGATGGTTCCAAATATGACCAAAAATTTATTATCTATCAGCAAGCTAACCTGGGATTTGAATATTGTTGCCTATTTTGATAATTACTATCTAGAACAAGATTACCAAAGAGCTCATGGGCCGAGAACAAAGGGAGAGGGATCTTTGCATTTTAGATTATGGTGGTGCTTCTTTAGTTTCTTTTGTTAATTCAAATAAATCCAAAGCTTCATTCGAGCTTTGGAATAGTCGGCTACGACATATTCTTTTTTTCCTGTTATTTCATCTTTAAGTAGGAATGGTTGTTTATCTGTTACTAGTTTGTCGGCTAAGGCTCATTTGTGTTCTTCTTATGAGATGGATAAAGGCCAGCGTCTTTCCTTTCATGATAATTTAAAATGTATACTTGATTTAGTTCATTGTAATCTTTCGGGACCCTTTACTGTTGTCTCTCATTTCGGGTATTCTTAATATGTCATATTTATTGATGATTTTTCTCGGTTTACCTAGTTATATCTTCTACTACGTAAGTATGATTTTGTAGAGGCTTATCTTTATTTTGAGTCTCTTGTTGAGAACCTGTTTTCACCTCAAATAAAGTTTTCCACAGTGATTGTGGCACCGAGTTTCTAAATCAATGCATGCAATCACATATTGCTTCTAAGGGCATTTATCCTCAGCTTTCATGTCCCAACACTCTGGAGCAAAATGGTCGTGCAGAGCGGAACTATCATCATATCATTGAGACATGATTGTCGATGTTATTTCACTATGGACTTCATCATTCTTTCTAGTATGATGTTTTCTATACCGCAGTCTACATCATAGATAAGCTGCCTACGTTAGTTTTATTAGGCCAGTCTTTGCTCTTTGTTATTTTTGGTGTGACTCCAATTTTCATCCATTTGGCTATCGAGTTTGTTCCCTATTTGTGCCCTTATGCTGCGCATAAGCTATCACCTCAGAGTATGTCATACATTTTTAAGGATACAATTTGTAGTACATGGGTTATCATTATTTTGATCCTACTACGAAGAAGGAGTACATCACCCATCATGCTTGGTTTGATGATCTTGTTTTCTATGCCAACTGACACTGGCTCTATGACTTCGCCAGCGTGCTTGATGTTTCATCCTTTCTGGAACCTTTGTTTGTGCCTTTGAAGGTCCTTGAACCATCTACATCAGGTGATTCGCCTATTATTCTTGATGATTACGATATTCAGTCTGTACCGGGATCTGCAACGGTGGCCAAACTACCTGGTCAATGTTTGTCAATCTTCAGAGCCACAACTCAGCTTGGACCGCCTCAACACACACAATTTCACGTGTTGCCTGCGAGCTCTGACACGCCCACTCTGCCAGTGTGTATGGTGGAAACTTTGCAGCTTGTGCTACCCGCTGCTCCATCGCAGGATTTGTAGCGTCCCAGCTCACCGTCATTGACGTCCGTGGATTCTCTGCTTGCATCGAGCTCTGCGTTATCTCAATGGCATGAGCCCGTTTCTTGTCATCCAATGGCCATTCATTCTCGCACAGGCTCCCTCATGTACAAGGATTTTTCTGGTTATGATCTTTATGATTTATTAGGTGCTTTATTTTCTAAGATTGAGCAATGAAGTCATCGCCTATTAAGGATCCTGAGTGTTTTGCTGCTATAGATTTCGAAATGGATGTGCTTCGCATTCAACAGATGTGGACTTAGTTCCTCTCCCTCCTCATGCTAATGTTGATTGTTCAAAATGATTGTTTCAGCTGAAGTATAAGGCTAATGGATCTCTTGATTGTTACAAAGCGAGACTTGTTGCACAAGGTTTTTCACAACGTGTAGGTTTTGATTGTGATCACACTTTTAGTCTTGTTGTGAAGGCTTCCACTGTCTGTACTTTTTTAAAATATATTTTTGGATGTTGTTCACAAATGGCTATCACGCTAATTGGATGTTAAAAATATTTTTTAAATGGTGTTCTTAACTCACCGGTTTATATGGTGCAGCTATCTAGATACAAAGACCCTTTGTACCTAGATTATGGTTGTCGTTTGTGCAAGACTATATATAATTTGAAGAAAGCTCCACGTGCTTGGTTTCAACATTTTAGTTCCTTTCTTGTTGACCAGGGTTTTGTGTGCAGCTCGTTAGATACATCTTTGTTTGTGTTTTTACAAGGTGCCTCTATACTTTATTAGCTAGTTTATGCTGATGATATTATTCTTACTGGAACGATGGTTCGCTCATTCAAAAGTTTATTGATCGAGTGAATAGTGAATTTAAAATCACCAATTTTGGTACTGTGAAGTATTTTTTGGGTTTGTAAGTTGTCCCTACACCTGATGGCTTATTCCTTGGACAGACAAGATTAGGGATGGCAGTGGGGTGGGTTGGGTACGGATTATGGTACCTCTATACCCATACCCACCTAAATTTTTTGTACCCATCCCCGCCCATCACCCATGGTGGGTATGATATTAAAATCCATCCCCGCCCCGATGGGTATAACATAAAATCCACCTCCGCCCATCACCCACCTGTGTATCCATAGCCACATCATACTCACCGTACCCGCCCCACCTGAATATTCACATCAACTTAAAATTCACTTCATTTCATAATTCGGTTTCAGTTTGAAACCGAATTCAAACCAAATATTTTAATCGTTTAGACATTGCCCAAACCAAAGACCCATAAGCAGGTTAAAAAAACTTAAAAATTTATTTAAGACCCAATTTGTCTTGTGTCGTATTATTAAACGGCCTCCTAACTGGGTCCAACTAACTTAGTATAACAAGGTGGAGTGATACATATTTATAAGTAAATTCTACCAATGACTTATACCTACCATCGATGTGGGACTAATGCTATGCACTTCCTTATTTCTTCCTTCAAGTCCATCTTTTTCCTTGCCACTTTTGTTGACTGGAGCAGACTGGGAAAATGTGTAGCAGACTGGGAACTACCCAGAAAAATCTGAAAATTGGTTAATAGTTGAATGACATGTAGAGGAAGAGCTGGTGAAAATTTCAGAATATTTTAAAAAGGTTTGTATACAGTACGGATGAACTGAAGCAGAATCGGCTGTGGTGGGAGCAGGGATGGAAGGAAAATGTGTGACTGATTGGAAACTGCACAGAAATTCTGAAAATTGGTGAGTGGTGATATGACATGTGGAGGGAGAACTGGTAAAAAATTTATGAATTTTGAAGGTGGTTTAAATTCGGTTCGATTTATTTGAATTCGGATATTTAAGGAAATATCTTACAAATATATAATGAGTATTTAATGGGTTAGGCGGGGCGGGCGGGGCGGGTATGGGGAGGGTATAATTTAAAATTCATACCCGACCCATTACCCATGATGGGTACAAAATTTATACACATACCCGCCCCATCCCAACCAAAACTACCACCATACTCACCACATTGGGTCGGGTACGGGGCGGATTTCCACCAATACCCGCCCCACTGTCATCCCTAATTATAATAGTAGTTTAATGTCAATACATCCAAAAAAAATAGAAAAACTTTAGTTGGAAAGAAATGAGTACTCCCTGTGTCCCAGTTCAAACTTACTACTTCACTTTATGTCACTATTTAGTGTCTAATTTTGATCACATATTTAAATAGATTTATGAACAATAATATTATCATATATGATATGGTTGGATTCATCGCAATAAATAATTTCTAAATATTAATTTTTATTTACCGCTATTATACGTAGTTAAATATATTAGCGGTCAAACATATTTCTTGATAACCGTGAAAAATATTCCATGAAATTTGAGGTAGGACAGAGGAAGTACTGTTTTTCAAGTATTGGTGGATTATCAACTTGCAAATGTAACCCAATATATTACTACATGAAGCTAATTTAACTTTCTGTCTAATTAAGAAAGGTCAAAGAGAAGTACCCATTTGCATGAATGGAGGGAAGTTCTCAAAAAATAAGATGAAGGGAAATGAGGTGAGAAAACAGGACTCAGAAAAGACACTAAATTATGATTTAGCTGCTCCCACATCAAAAACACCCTCCCCCGCAGTATTCTTTTCATGCATTACTTTTCTTTCACTAACAGCTAACCTAACACCACTCCCCACAAGTCAATACGTCATTGAGCATCGGATTGTGGCAATTGTTTTTCCAATAGACCCACCACTACTATGCTATTTTTACCTGTACGCTCAAGCCAAGGCACACAACTGCACAATCTTTAAATTCATAAGCCCGTTTGCTGGCACCCCACAAACAATTCCATGTTTCGAGGGTAAAATTTTCAGTTCCAAAAAATTTAGCCAATTCCGATGTTGACTATTAGAGTCAATGGCTTTCAGGGTTAGATTGACACATACATCATAAAGTTGGGGTTATTTTGACACTTTCTCATTTTGCAGGGTTATATTGGCACTTTCACCCTAAATGCAAGGTTAGAATAGCATTTAACCCAATATAAATTTTCCAAATTTGGGGATCAAATCGATAATACTTTGAATTCGGGGTGGAAATAAGAAATGCAGGAAAGTACAGGGGCTGAATTTGAATTTTCCCAAAAAGAGAATATACGCCCACTGTTCAATGGATACCAAAAATATTTCACCAATACAATATCGTATCGGTCTCAAGGTCCTATCGTCGCGCCTTCCGATCTTCTAAAACTGTCTTCGTTTTATGGCAAAAAAAAATTAATTCTCATAACTCACTAATCGTTTCACCCTCTACACACATTACAATTTGCATAAAATATTGATCTACCGAACAGTAAGGCGAATGTTCATCATCATTCAAATCCAACAACCAAAGCAAAGCAATGGCATCATGATGGACCAATTGAAAGCCAAAAGGTTAAAAAGGAGACAAACCAAAGGGCAAGAATAAGCAATAAAAGTAGCCACCCAAGCAAGCAAGGCAGTGTTTCTTTCCTACAACACAAGGCCCCATTGGGATGTCACCCTCACTCACATAATGTGCTGTTCCGGCCCCACCACGTTTTTTGGGCTTTCACAAACCCCCCCAAACAGCTAGCTAGCACAGAGGATGGATCCCTTTGGGTCGAACAAGAAGAAGAGCAAAAAAGACACATCCACATAAATCTACATCATCCTTCAGGAAGTTTTGGCTACATTGTTGGGATAAACAAAACTAGTTCAGATTAATGACCCCATCATTTTTATACCTGGTGCCCTTTTCATTCACACATTCGGCGCCAGATACCAATCTCAAGTGCAGATCTTCTACACTCAAAATGGCTTGTGCCTTGTAGTATGCCTCCACAGAGAAATACCAGTTAAGGGGTGTCGCTTGAGGGCTGCTGCTCGCTTGGGAACCCAAACTCCTCAAACAAACCCTGCGAAAGTATCAACAGAAATTAAACTCGATTAAAGATGGGTGATTTTTGAGCAGCAATTACTAATTGTCTGTCCGGTGGGATTCACTGAAACGTACCATGGCATCATTGATTGCTAAAGTCACACAGTAGTGTTCCTGAAAGGTATGCAAGTTGAAGTGGTGGGTTAGGTGTGGTTTATTCTAAACCTGTTTGCATTAACAGGTTTAGAATCTAGAGTACAGCTCACCAGATTCAAGAACCTTATAACTACCATAATTCTCAAATATGCTACTCCCTCCGCCCCTCTAATTGTGTCTTACTTCCTCTTTTTACACTATTTATTGATGATTTTATAATTTTAATATCTTAAATTATGTATAATAATAAATTATAAAAGTTATATATTTTAAAAATATGTATTGAGATGAATGTAGTAATATATCACACAATAATTTTTATATTTATAATTTTTTACAATTCAAACAACATCAACTTTATT
>JAUOBV010000008.1:6404291-6414816 GCA_032360425.1 Rubia occidens
AGAGTCTATATACTAATTGAAATTTATGGTCAAACATGGTCTGAGAAAGTTGACCAAAAAATAGGCCAAAACTGGCGAGACGGAGGAAGTAGTATTATTTTGGAAACTTCTTTGGCTATACCGGCGATGTCGATTGGTATAGTGCATCTAATATGGTACTATACTTTTGATATAACGTCTCTCTTGCCTTGGAGATATCAATAATGATCTAGTTCCAGTTATATGCTTACATATGATTTAGGATACGGCGGTCAAATTTCTTTGGCCTTTTTATTATAAAGAAAATGATTTTCAGTGGTTCTGAGCTGGACTCTTGGCTGGAGGATAATCATACTCAGATGCTAGACGAGTACCGATAATTTACTCATTAAACCGAGTGCATCATCGCATCCAGTTACGAAGATCAAAACTCTGCATGCAATGGATTGTGTGAAAGACCGTTAGACCAATCGAAAAGAGCAAGTGGCTAAGTAACATAGCCAGCATCCCTAATACTGACTTGTTTTCTAACTTTGCTTTTACTATTTTAGCTTAAGATGTTTGCACTTTTTCCTCCCACTCCCTCAAATTTTCCCATTTCTACTTGGTTCGTCTGGATGCATATGAATCCGATTCATTAATGAACAATTAAAAGAACTTTTCGTTAACTGTGGTATGCTGATACGACTCTGCATAATTATGCAGGTAGTGCTGACCGGCTTCCGCCACTGGTGCCAGAACAAATTCTCAAACTGAAACAACTCACTGTCCTTACTCTGGCCGAAACAAATAAGGTACCTTACCTTGTGAAATATAAGAATTTCTTGTGGTGATTCTGGTGCCAGTTTGTTACTCTTGTCTGTGCTTGTTATTGGAGTCATTCTTTACTTTCTAAGCTACTTAAATTCACATGAGGACGGTGGGTCATACATGAACCTTTTCAGCTATTATGTTACCAAATGAACTTATATCTGCTCAAATTTTACTCCTGCCTTTAAGAGTGTTTTACTTGTTAAATACAGAGTCCTGTGATTTTCAAAGGTGGAAAAAGGGTGTGAACTGTTTAACTGCATGTGAGGAATTTCATGCTTTTCCCTTAATGAGTTCTCATCCCAAAGACTGATTTCTATGCCTTCCATATGAAGGTCCTGTCCTATGAGGTCCTTGTGCAAGAGTTGGATGTTTCAAATGTGCGCGAACTTGAAGATTTTCTCATCAACGAGTGCATGTATGTGGTGAGTTTTTTACTTGAGCTCTCTTGATTGCTTTTCTGTTGAGTAATTTTCTGGGACTTCGTGTATACTAGCAAAACATTGCTTATTGCTGATTTATGAGACTTATCAAATGTATTTATGTATTTAGCAAAAGCTGATACTGTACAAATTGCAGACTGGGAAATCCCATTATTAGTATTATTTTGCTAGCTTCTGTCTACTCTTTCTTTATTTATTTTTTCATTAGCATTTTCTGCAACTTTTTTCTGGTCTAGGGTATTGTCAGGGGAAAGTTGGATCAGTTGCGAAGATCTTTTGAGGTTTGATGCTTAAGAAACCTGTCTGGCTTCTCCCTCTTCTCATTTATGGGTCTGGTTTAGTTCAAGAGACAGGGATTGAGTACTAAGTGTACTAACTGTATTGGTTGCTATGCAGGTGCAATTTGCTGCAGGGAGAGATCTTCGACCTGGCCAACTAGGGAATATGATAAACACACTAACAGATTGGTACCATTTCTTTTCCAGCTTCTGCAGGAGTTTTGTTCCAGTTTTCCTTTAGCCTCCTTTTCCTGGGTAGTGTTAGATGAGATCTACATGCGTTTGATCCTTCTTGTCTTAGATTTGTTTTATTAAGGAAGTTCTGCAGTGTCTTCTCTTGTTTGGGCTCACACTTGTTTGCTTGCTGGGTCAACCGTGTGCTGTTTTCATGGTGTCATTTACTGCAAGTCCATTTAGATTTATTCAGTATTTACTAGCTAATTTAATATTTCACCATCAAGAGTCCTTCATGAATTTTGGTGTGACTGTCATATTCAAGATGCTTTGGTACATCATGGGAGTAGCATATCATTCTTAATTTATGTGTATATAATGGTTTTATATTAACCTTAGTATCACAATCTTATATTTTTAATGAACAGGTTAATTTTGACCGAAGTTTTCATACGAAATTAGTGAAGGTTTTCAAATTCCAAATTTACTGTATGAAAATATTAAGTGCAGGTTTGGATGCTTCTTTGAGATTGCCTGGTTATTTGGTCTTGAATACGCTGCTTTGGAGTTTTTTCATATGAATTTCTAGAGCTTCCCATTCTTCGTGTTTCCTTGTGCTTTCTGCATGTTAAGATGAATTATGCTTCTGAAACCATTCCCACTGGTTTCCCTCCTGTTGCCTTGCCTAAACTTCATTTTGGATATTATCTGGATAATTTTCCCTCAGCTTTTCAATATATAGTTACAAGGAGCTCTTTCACCATTTGAATTGGGAGCGATTTCCTCCAAAATTTGAGGAGTCATGTTTGTTATTGTAAAATACATATTAAAATATTCGTTCAAGTTCTTTCATTTTAGTTCTAGATCTTGATAATGTTTGGATTGGACTGAAATCATGTCTTAAAGGAATCATGGCTCTAGAGCAGAATTCCTTAACATTCACTATTTCAGTTTCAAGAGGAAGAGTCTTGGATCTCCGTAATTTCCATAATTTCCTTTGGAAATTACACAAATTGAATGGATATCAGTCCCTGAATGACAGTTTAATCAGAGTTTGTTTGGGGAGCTAGTTTTTGTTGCTTAGATCATTTTGGCTATGTGGTCTAATGCTTATTTCTGCTTTAAAGTAGATTCTTAGCTTACTTTGGGACAATCATCCTCTAGCTTTTCATCCTAGGGAACATCATGAAAAGGCAACCTAAAATATTCTAATAGCAGCCTTTTAAATTTTATAGGTTGGCTACATCGGACAACCTTCTTGGCACAATTCAGGAGAAGATAAAATGGGCGGATGCTATGAGTGAGGTGGACAAGAAGCATAGTAAAGAATTTGACGAGAGATTGGAAGAAGCCAAGAAAGCACAATCACATAAGGTCAGTAAATTGCAGTTTAGCTCTTATATAGTTTAAAGTGATTATTACACTATTCATATTTGTGTTTGTGTACATGGTGATTGGTGAGAAGAAGAGATTGGTATAATATTACAATGTTATAAACATTGATCAATTTTTTGCGCTCAGAATGTGTCAAATCTACCCAAGCATATTATGTGTTTAACAAGGGGAAGTCAGCACCCACCCCTTTTCATCTCACTTGAATCATTGTTTTTCTTTGGAATAAATTTTCTCTTCTCTACAATCGCTTACTGTTTTTTTAAAACAAACCAAAGAAATTGGATCTCCCATGGACTATTGTTTGGTGAACGCACTGTCTCTGGATTTTGATTTCCACTCTAATCATCAGTTATGAATAATTTTTTTGATCGAGTTATGAATAATTTTTGAGTTTGCCCGTATTCCTCTAAACTTAATCAATCTGGCTGTTTTATATATTTTTACGGATGGTATTGGTCGATGTGTCTTACTTACAACGTGGCAGAAGTTATCAACTGTAAGCAGGCAGAGTTTGACTTCCGGGGCCATGAGGAGATCTACGCAGAATCTGGTGGAGTGATGGACTATGAGGAAGATCGTGGCAGGCCAAAGAGGTAACGGAGACTGAGTGGCTTAAGACTGTACTTGTTTAAGTATTTTGCTCTGACCTTTTGCTTTGTTAAATTTTCTGCTGACTTGTGACTAGTGGAATGTGAAACAATGAGTGAGGCTAGCACACTTCTATACGGGCTACAAAGCGAGGAGATTAGCCATACTGCTTTACAGCCCTTTTGATTGGAAGTTTTGATTCATAAATTCGTTTGTTGGTGATTCCCTCTCCTATTGCGGTTATAGCTCATGATAGTTAAATTATTTCAAAATTGTGCAGGAGACGACATCCAATAGGTTGAGATAGAAGAGTCATCAGGTGTACTGGTCTGATGAGTGACGGCTAGCGAGCTTTTTGTGCATGGCTGCTAACGACAACTTCTATGGCTTTTGAGTTTAGAGCTGCCCATTTCAAACTGTATTTGCTAGTCATTTGGACAGATATTGAGCTAGGTTGTTACATTGCTGTTTCATTTTGGGTCTTGGACGGGAATCGACTTGGTGATGTCAGAAGTATCTGGTGGTAGTGAGATGCACTGAGTTTTCACATACAATTGCGGTGGAAGCGGCTCCACAGCTACTACTGCTAATTGTTGTGATGGAACAAATTGTCCATAACCCGAGAATTCTTTTGGTATTTCCATCTTGTGATTAAAGGAAAGGAAGTATCGATGCATTGCTTGCTGATTTCCCCCCCAAGGATCGATCCTTGCCGGTTGCCCTTGCAATTTGTGATTCAAGTCCGATCGTTCCAATCAATAAAGCAGAAAGAAGAAGATTATTTGAGGTATAAACCAAGATTTGGTTTACTGCCACAAATTTCTATCTTGGAGCCCATATTATACACCAAAACAACAAACCCCTTTTCTTTTGAGGTAGCATGAGCAACAAATGTCCAACCCTCAAACCAAAATGAATAACTTAATTGAAAATCTTAATTGAACAACGTAAAACTTAATTGAATTATATATACCTAATTGACAATTGAGGTATACTTGAATTTGCAAAGCTACTTGGAGCTAGAAGAACTGGAACTTAGCAGGCATGAGACTGTAGTCGAGAGGTTGGAGACACAAGCTGTGCAATTAGTAGAGTAGGCTGAAGGCTTGGTGGGCTTGCGACTGCAGTGCCGTAGTGTAATAGTGTCAGTGGTTGTTGGTGGTTTGGATGTTGCAGTGACGCCAGGCTGGGAGTGGGAGGAGAAATACGATTGGCCAATTGGTGATTTTGATTTTAGGGATTTGAAACTATGATTTTGGGATTTAAATTGACTAATTGATGTTTTCCCCTATTTTTCTCTTATTTTTGTTTTTGCATTCATAACTCAAAAACGACGTTGTTCTATTAAACCAAAATGACGTTGTTTTGCTATTGATCAGCCTTCCGTTGACAGTTAATGAAAGGTATCCCAGTAGTGGTAAGGTAGACTAGCTTGTATGCTCGTTAGTGAAAGTTCATTATGTTTGTAACTCTTGACCAACACGCAGAGGTATCAGTGTTAAGTTTTTGTGTTTTCATGTGTTTCAACGCTAAGTGCTTTGCCAGTGTGGACTTAGTTGTGGGTGCAGGTTTACGTGAGGGTGTGGCGGGGGGTTTTGACGCTAGAGAAGGTATAGTTACTTTGCTAGGCGAGGAATATATTTGCTCGGCTGCTAGATATGATTATGGTGACTTGGATCTCGAAAGAGTGGATATGAAGGAAGTGCCGATAGGGCAAGTTGATGGTGACGTTAGGCCTAGTGGGTTCGTGTAGGGGTATCTGATAATCGTAGGATCTTCTCGTGAGTCGTCAGACTTAGGTCAAGGTGAAGATGCAGATGAGGATGACAAGTCTCCTCGTGTCACGTTCGAAGGTGGCCTGAAAAAGTTGTGAAAGTGTGTATTCTAGATTTGGAAGCATATGGCTTACCTTCAGACTTTAAGTATTCCATCTAAGCCAAAGGAATGATCTAAGAAGCCGGGGTATTAGATAGGTGCGTTGTTGCACAAGTTTATTGGGGTATGAACCGGAATAGAAGACAAAGTTGGAGGACAGTATGACGTCGATGGAAGAGTATGATGCATATTTATCGGAGCAAAATGTGATGATTGGTAAGTTGAAAAGGGAGTTGATGGATATAATGTGGTAGGAAATGAATGCTGAAGGTTTTGGTGGATAAAATTCTTGAGGTTAGTAAAAAAACGACTATCATTTTGAAGAAGGAAGATCATATAGATGAGTTGTTCGATCAGATAAAAGAGTTGCGGGTTGAGTGTCGATGTTTAGGAGCATTGTCCTATGAATGGCATTTTGACTTAGGTATGGGTGGAGCATATATCCCAGGGAAGCGATTGTTCGCTGTTTGATGGTATGCCTGCTCTACTTAATGAGGAGGATGGTGTCCCTTCGTGAGAGGCACCTCAGAAAATAGAGGAAGTGCAGTGGGAGAACGGACAACCATTCTTCGGCTGCTCTCCTTAGGGCCTTTATGGATTGACTACCGCATAATTAAGGACTTAAGTAGCTATTTATTTTTTGTAATAGGCTTGCAAATAATATATTGTAATACTTCTTAAGGGAATTTTTATAGTTCAGGCAAGCAATTGTATTGTAATCTTTGGTTTTTGTATCAGTCTAAGATTAATAAAGTTCTTACTGATTATGCGATGACTTCTCTTGCTTCTCTAGTAGTGATTTTATTACAGCGATGCTTATGTCACCTCACTTACTAACTTTGTTCAAACTATATTTCTTTGTTTCTAGTGGGCCAATTATCCGGGGTCTGTTCTTGTTGCGCAGACTGGGTGTGTTATTATAATCGGGGCACGATGCGCTTTGCGAGTCGTTCCCATTATATGAAAATACTTTTTTGTGCTATTCTCCTATCGGTGTTTTTCTATCCAAAGTTTTTGCCATCCGATTTGTGTTTTTTAGTATCCCGTGTGATCGATCTATCTAATCCCTTAATCAGCGTATGCTTATACCTGATTTTACTGACTTGGTATTTAATCTATCTGTTATTGATTTTGCGCGCATATTTTTGTGGCTAAGCGATCTCTATGGTATTATCCTCTATAAAAGAAATTCGATAATTTCTATGCTTACGTCTAAACTTATTATATTTATTATTAATTTTTACCTAAATCTGATTGTGATATTGGAGCGTACCTTGTTGCGAGTCTGTTCTCGTGTAACGAACTTACAATCGTGCAAACATACCGTTGCTGCAAGCTTTCCTCGCTTGCTGAGCCTGGATTCTTTGGGTGTGAGAACTATCCGTCACATGGATGTTGTACGTGCAGTGACTTTGGCATGAGCTTTTGCCTTTCCCAGGGACTATAACAACCTAGAAAGAAAAAAAAAACGTCGCCACAGTTGGCGCCAATGATGCTGAAGACTCCTTCGAAGTAGAGATAGTTTGTGGAATTGGCTACGGCTAGTCCATCCCTCTTGAGTACCTGCCAAAACCCCCGAGGTAGTCCTCGAGGAGGAAACTTTGACACTCAAATTAGTGTCGTCCCTTTTGTATTCTTTTGGGAGTAGAAATAACTAACCTCATATGGTATTCTTTATCTTTATTTATATAGTCTTGAACGTGTGATCGTGACTCGCATATTGTGCTCTCCTATCTTAGATCGTGGTCTAGTAGACGGTATCATGGCGAGTAGTGCTTACCACTATTCTCGGGATTTGTTACTATATGGAGAAGCGGCGTGGTTGTCCCTTTGTATTTTTGGCGAGCCGATTCAGTCCAGCAAAGCGGCTGTTTCGGTGCTTAGTTTTAACAGACTGATTGGAATAAATTTAGGATTTTTGGAGGATAAAATGGACATTTAATATTAATTCATTTTTTATTTTTTAATTAGTGGGATGGTTTGGTATTTTCACATAAAACAAGCAAAGAATATTTTTGACCAAAACTTCAGATCAAACCAGAGTTATATTAGCACTTTTGAAAAATTAAGGTTATATTTGCACTTATCAAAGAACCGAAGATTATAAAAACACAATTTTTTTTATAAATAAGAGTTTAAAATATAAAATTCCTCTTAACATATAGAAAGTGCATAAATGTAAAAAAATACTCCGTATGTTATAGAAATATATAATTTTCAAGAAGAAAATAAAATAAACCCAAAAACAATTTCCCCAAATGGAGATGCACTTGCTTCTCCAGAGAGCCAAATGCATCCACCATTATTCAGTTAAAGGATATAATATCCTAAATAACCCATTCCATTTGAGAGAAATGAGTTGCAATGTCCTCAAAATTAAAAAGGATTTTGAAAGCATGGTTGAGGAAAAATAATAAGCTGGAATGCAAGATCATTATCTCATGGTGGTAAGCTTTGGTTGATTAACTCAGTTTCATGAAGCATCACAGGATATTGGGGGAGTATATATTGTGAAGATACCGAAGAATGTGCATAGTAGGATTGTGAATATTTGTACAAATTTTTGTGGGGAAGACAAGAGGATCCTGTGCAGTTGCTCTGAGTTCACGAAATGAGAATTCGCGACCCTTGCAGTCTGGAATCAAGCTGCACTCTCAGTAAACGCTTATGGGGCATTAGCAGAAAGAAGGGCATTCTATGAATGCATGGAATACAAGCTTTATATGACATTTGTATGAAAAGAAACTGGAGGGTATTCTTGCAGCAGAAGCTTCATGCAGAGGCATTGGCGTTTCAAACAGAATATGAATGCGAATGGAGGAAACAGAAGCCATGGAAAGCGGGCTTGAAGAAGACGATGAACACGTATCTAGAAGGCAGTGAAGGAGGCTGGGATACCATATGATGTAAAGATAGAGAGAACAGATAGGATATTTGTAATAGAATTTTAATTGGGATTTTGTATCCAAGAGAAATTGACACAATTTCTATTTTCGTCCGTCCCAGAGAAATTGACACAATTCAATTCTTACCTAAACTGGCAAAAAATGAGCTTGCACTTTTACTACATTATCCCTCAAGAGGTTATTAAATCTACTAGTCAACTCCTCCATTACCAAAATATCATTCCTTTATTTCCCATCAACACTTCCACCCCATCTTGCATAAAATACCGATCCAAAAGCAATTGTGCCAATTTCTCTGGGACAGAGGGAGTATGATATAAGTATACAAAATCGTTCATTTTTTTTATAGATATTGTGTTATTATTTAATTTAAAACTATTATTAAAAATTACTTTTGAGTAACTATATTTTATTCAAAACTCTCATAACGAATTAATTGAATATAATTTTTTTTATAAACAAACACCGATAGTCAAAATTAATCATTTTTCACCTTTATGCAAACAATACATTTACAATTAAAATCAAAATTCAATTGCCGAAGTTATTAAGACTTGAGAGTAATTTTCCCCCTATTCTCTATAGCTGACATATTCATTCATTTTCTTAAAAACAAAGGTTGTAATTTTTATTCTAAAACTTTATAGAAATATGAACAAGATATTATCATATGAATATATTTAACTTACATATTCCATGTTTATATATCTATAAAATATAATTATTAATATTTAAAAATATACGTCGCAGGATGAGTTCAATAAGAAGTTATAAAATAATGGTTTGAGAAAGTTAATAAAAAATAGGTCAAGATTGGCAGCACGGAGGAGTATTACTATTTGTATATGTATAAAAACATTTGATCAAATCTACCAAGACTTTTTAAACAAAAGTCAAATGCGAATTTTGTTGAGAAATGCATCCACTGCGCAACTCAAAGATAATAAATAAAACGAAGGAAGATACAGAACACGGAACTAAACGTGATACCTTCACAAACTAAAACATATTAATATTATTACATAAATGGATAAGATAAATTATGAATTCCAAGAATTACGTCAAGCATGACCATCAGACCAGATTAAATATTCAGAAGGGGCTATATTTTTTTACACTGCTTCAAGAATTCTCTCGCTCTCCCTCTATTTATAAGAGTTCAAGTGCAGCTCTAGAGTATTCAAATTTATGAATCAACCATTGAGTTTCACAATTCATGAACAAACCTTTGAGCCCCATTCATGAATCCAAAACTCTCGACTTCCTCATTAATTAGTATTTGGGATTTGAAGAGATACCCAACAACTCCCCTCTCAATTCAAAGTCACAGATACAACAAGAGCCAGATGCAGACAGATAAATGTCCCAAATTCATATGCACATTGATTGTGCCAGATGAACTAGATGCCTAACAATTGTTTAGATGTACCAAATGCACGGTGATGGTGCCAGATGTAACAGATGCTCGACGATAGGGCCAGATGTACCATATTCACGATGATTGTGCCAGATGTACTAAACGCACTATAGTAGTTCCAGATGTACCAAACGCACTATAGTAGTTCCACATGTACCAAACGCACAATGGTAGTGCCAGATGTACCAAATACTTTGTGGTTGTGCAAAATGTACCAGTTGAAAGCAGATGCAAACAGAGAAGTTCCAGACTGAAATACCCAAAAATACCCAGTTACCACCAACATAAAAGATGAACAAATTCAACCAAGAAAGAATTTGCCAACAGACTAGATTACAGATTCAGAAGTGGCTACATTTTTTACACCGCTTCAAGAACTCCCTAATTCTCCCTATATTTATAAGAGTTAGGTCTAGAGTCTTCTAATTCATGAATCAACCCTTGAGTTTCTCAATTCATGAACCAACCTTTGTGCTGCCCATTGAAGAATTTAAGTATTTGGGGTTTGAAAATATCCAACAAAATCTCTTAAAGCAAGAAGGGAGTAGATTTTCGTGATTTGAAATAAATGTATATATTAACCGTAGGCATCTACATATTGTTGGAACCGAATTTTTGGGAAATATTCCGGTGGGCTCCAGCCACCATTTGTGCTGGAAT
>JAUOBV010000008.1:6450886-6461579 GCA_032360425.1 Rubia occidens
CCTAAATGTTGCATAATAAAATTTTAATATTGCAACTTAAACCTTTTACATTTTTTTATAATTCCAATTCAACCCTGTCTTTCTATATGCATATGGAAAGACGGTCTTTCCCAAAACTTTGCCAAACAAAATTTGAAAAAATAAAATCCAATTAAAAAATTATAGGTGCATTATTAAATTTTACATTACAATTTATTTAGTTTGAATTAATTATTAAAGATACAAATAATGAGTAGGATAAAAATAATCAAGTGAGGTTTATGAATTGGGTTCAAAGTGGTCTCTGTCAATGTAAGAAAAAAAAAGTGATGTAATTGTAGGCTCCATCGCTGAGGTGGAAGAGAGATTGATTATTGAAATGCAGGAGCGAACTCCGCATTGGACATGGTCTAACTTCTTCCTTTTCTGATCGATTTTTTTAGTACGACTCTATGAGCATAATTTGGAATTTATTCAGTTATTGATCTTTCTGTACAGAATTGACTGACAGAGAAGCTAGATTCGAACTTTCTGTGCAAAATTGACTGACAGAGAAGCTCAATTTCTCCGTAATGTATTTTTGCCTGATTTTTTCATTGATCATTATCTGTTTGATGAAATGCGCAGCTGAAATGTTCCATGGTTTCCTCTTCTTCGATTAGTGTGTTTCTTTAATTATGAGCTGTTTCATGAAAATCCCAGCTGAAATGTGTGGATTATGGAGAGTTCTTCGAGAAGAGATGATATGTCCAAGTTAACGTCTTCAATCATGTCCAAGTTATAAAATGGCTTAGTTTTAGTAATACTAATAAGCCAATTTAATAAAAATGGAAACGCTGCTGCACAGACATGAAATTTATTGGGCAGGATATGTATACGATAACTTGGACAGAGGATATGAAGTGCGCTTTTTATGCTGTTTATGATGTCTTTATGGTATTTGTTGTAATTTAGTTTTCATGGAACGCTGGAGTGGAGTTCTGAAGGTGCCGTTGCATCCAGATAGCAGCAGTTTGTATAGAGTTGCTGCATCCCTTTGCCTTTCGCCTTCTTCACGAACTCTTTCGGTTGGTTTTCTTCTTTTTGTTCATGATCATAATTCGTGAGGAGTCGAGTTTCAATGATTTGCTTACTTCTTATGTAGTATACATTTCCATTTGCGGTGGAATATTCTACTCGAGTTTTGGATGAATAAGTTAACGATGCATGCTCAAATGCTGAATTTGACTTATTGCTATCTTGGGAACTAAAAGATGGGATTTTGTGGGATGACATTTTCTGTAGCAGTTGAGTATTTACTCTGTGTCGCAGATGCCTTCTGCAAATGCAATCTTCTTCAACGGAGATCATGTTGAAGAGACTGGAAATCCTGTGATCGAGAGGTTGTCGGATCTGCAGAAGATTGCTGAGATTCTGGTTTCGAAGTTTGGTTCAACTGTCAACGCTTGGGTTGTTGATGCTTCTGTTTTCAATGGTCCATTTGCTGTTTACAAGGATTTCATTCCAGCTATAAACCTGAATGGGGAACCAAAATGCTATGAAGCAACAGGATTTCCTGCTTCTTCATCCATTATCTCGCTTTTGGCCAACAGTTTGAAAGAGGTAACCGGAGCTGATTGCACTTATCTGTTTCATACATTTTCCCTGCATGCTTCACTAGTTGAGTGATTGTAGTACTTTTCACTGGGACCGTGATTTCAGTAGACAAACTATTAGTCTTCAGTTGTGAATTAGTCCTTGAAGATAATGTAGAACGTCATTTCACAATGCTCGTAATAGACAGGCACTTTGATACCTTTTCGTTTTGTTCTTTTTTAAGAGAATTAGGAGAATATCTTAACACTGATCTTCAGGATTAGATTTCTTGGTCTCTCTCTGTACTTTTACGATCAAAATTTACTTTCTTTTACAATGTTCAAAGCATTCATGTGGTTGTCGCAGGCAAAATGTGCTATTATAGAAAGGCAGAAAGGTCCATCTCAGGCTGAACCTTCCGCATCGAGCTGGCAGAAACCAAAAACCGTGATCCTTGGATTCAGTAAGGGTGGCGTTGTACTTAACCAGCTACTTGCTGAGCTTAGTTCTGTCGATTCCCAACCTGCCAACACGGGGAACCAAGCTAACAAAGCCCCAGTGAGTGTAGGACAAGCCTTTGTAGGAAAGGATGAAATCGAAATTATTCCTACTTCAAAAGAAGACTTCTTGAACAGCATAACTGAGATTCATTATGTGGACGTCGGGTTGAACACGGAAGGGGCATATCTGACAAACAAGGAAATCATGGAGCGTTTCTCAGTACGTCTTGCAAGAAGAGGTTTTGGAATACGGTTTCTCCTCCATGGAACTCCCAGGCAGTGGTGCGACAGTAGGCGAATCTGGATTCGCAAGGAGAAGAGCGAGTTCTTCCGCTTGCTGAAGTCATTGGCTCTGAAGAATACAGGAAAGGTATTGATTCGTGAGAGAATGTATTTTGCTGATAGGCCTCCTAGTTTACAAATGCATTTTGAAATCATTGAGCATTTGGATGTGAGTTGATCTGTACTGTATTGGTCCTAAGCTAAATCTCTTGTCTGAAGTTGAAGTATTTGGTTATATGTGGGATAAATGCTTTTACGGTGAAAATTTCCTGTTAATTATGACTGTAGAGTAATACTTATCCAGTGTGATATAATAGTATGATAAAAGTGGACTGATCAATTAGGCTTCACAGTCGAATTTTTGGATGGCTTGTTAGCCAGTTTTTTCTGCTAAAATGAAAATTTAATGGGACCAATTTTTTTCCTTCTTTTCATTGAATATTTAATGAGAGTAATTTTGACAGCGATTCGAGTCCCAGATTCGAATCGATCACAATAGTAAAAGTCTGTGCAAAAACCACACAAATTTTAATCCCACTTTACTTTTCTGATCAACGAACACCCTAAATCATTGTTACATTCATGTTTATTTATACACGATGAGAAATGAATTTGGTTATTTAAATCGTGTTTACCCTCATGTTTTGTTAGACACGTTCGAAATTTCGAACTTATTTATAGAATGTGTCATTTGGGAACACAAAATATCCGGAAAATTAAAACTGGTACAAAAAAATCCCAAATCAAACAAATATGTCAAATATTAATTTAAAAAAGTACTAAAAATGCTAATGCAGGCCATCAAGTAGCGGCAAAACAACCCCATAGTGCTAATTTCAACATCCCAGCCGGCAAAATACTTCATTTTCACAACCAATGATTTCGAATTGTCTCCACTTGGACTGATCTAGTGTCTCAGAAATTCTCCTCTTTGTCTCAGCCTTTAAAAAAACCTTTATAAGTATATTGTTCATGCATAACCATAAGTTCACAACTCATCCCATCATTCTTGAAAAGACACTCTAACTTGGAAGATTTCGTCTCAGCAAATTAAAGGTACGATGCATTCCTTCAAACACTAGTTGCTGCTTTGTAAGATTTATGTCGAAAAGGATTTAAGATTTAAGAAAGATGGCTCACACACGATGACAGTATATGATCCATACATCCACGACCTGTGTAGTACAGGATAGAGGCTTAGTTTTTTAATTTTATCGTCGTTAATGTTGGTTAGGAGAAGCCTCTGAGTTCATTGCATATATTTGAAGTTGGTATTAATGATATATGCATGCTCTTTAGACAAGGATATTGGCTGAAATTTGCTAGAAGGCAGTAAATCATGGATGAGAAGACTTCTCAGCTTGATGCAGTTGCAAATGAAGCTGTTGATCTGGTCATTATCCGTTTGTTTTACCCATCTTTATAATGTTTTACAAAGGCTTGCCTTTAAAATTCTGTTGAATATTGATTCGGAGGCCGTGTTTGTTGTGCAGGAAAACATTCCTATCCAGGAAGTTTTCGATCACCTCAGGTGTTCGCGCGATGGTTTGAGTTCCGATGCAGCCACACAGAGACTCGATCTGTTTGGCTACAATAAACTTGAAGAGAAAAAGGTCGGAATATATCCCTCCCTTCCTATCATCCAAATGATCGAAATGTGTGTAATCTGACACTTGATGATCTCGTTTACTCAGGAAAATAAGCTGTTGAAGTTCTTGGGATTCATGTGGAATCCTCTCTCTTGGGTCATGGAGGCAGCTGCAATCATGTCCATTGCTCTTGCAAATGGAGGGGTAAGAATCAAATTAGCTTGTCAGAACTGCGCGCGCACGTATTTTGATTGTTTTTCAGTTTTCGTATAATGTGATTCAATGATTCTCTACAGGGAAAAGGGCCAGATGTTCATGATTTCGTAGGTATCTTGCTTTTGCTGATTATCAACTCGAGTATCAGTTTCGTGGAGGAGAACAATGCTGGCAATGCTGCTGCTGCTCTCATGGCGAGGTTGGCTCCAAAAGCTAAGGTTGGTTTTAACTTCCCCTTCAAAGAGGAAATGTCACTACACCATTTCATCTTTTGATTATCGTTAACTGCTCTTCCAGATCCTGCGCGATGGCAAATGGAACGAGGAAGATGCTGCAGTGCTGGTTCCTGGTGACATTGTGAGTATCAAACTTGGAGACATTATTCCAGCCGATGCGCGCCTCCTTGAGGGAGATCCTCTAAAGATAGATCAGGTAACAAAAATTCCTCAACTTAGCTGAATTTTCATCACTAGGAAGATCATGAAATGCTTAGTTTATTGTGCGTGATTTTGTTGCAACAGTCTGCTCTCACCGGAGAATCACTGCCAGTAACAAAGAATCCAGGAGATGGGGTTTATTCAGGTTCAACATGCAAGCAAGGTGAAATTGAAGCAGTAGTCATAGCCACAGGAGTTCATACTTTCTTCGGAAAGGCAGCACATCTTGTCGAAAACACCACTCATGTTGGCCATTTCCAAAAGGTATATATCTAGCTGGATCCATTTCATGCTCCTCAAAAGTCAAAACGTCGAATGACTAGTAACATGGAGTTCTGTCTCACAGGTTTTGACATCAATCGGAAACTTCTGCATTTGCTCCATTGCTGTTGGGATGGTGGTAGAGATTGTTGTCATATATGCCATCCAAAAGAGATCATACCGCGTTGGCATTGACAGCCTTCTAGTACTTCTCATCGGAGGAATTCCAATCGCCATGCCAACTGTGCTCTCTGTCACCATGGCAATAGGATCGCATCGCCTGTCTCAACAGGTACGTGGACAAGATGCTAAGACACTTATTGCTCAAGGGAATGCATTCCCTAAGAAGAATGCACGTTTTGATGCAGGGCGCGATCACGAAAAGAATGACTGCTATCGAAGAAATGGCGGGAATGGATGTGTTATGCAGTGATAAAACTGGCACCCTCACTCTAAACAAGCTGACAGTGGATAAAACCATGATTGAGGTGGTGCATTAGTCCTCTGAACTCTTCATTTTGATCGCATTTCTTGTAAGAAGTTTCCTCAAAGGGACTTTATAAATGCAGGTTGTAGCTAAAGGTATAGACAAGGATGCAATTGTACTAATGGCTGCAAGGGCATCGAGAACTGAGAACCAAGATGCTATCGACACTGCGATTGTTTCAATGCTAGCTGACCCTAAGGAGGTATCATATGGACACTTTACGTGTTTCTGATGTTTATGTTTGTATAATTGTTCGATGCATTGTTCAATGTTTATGTTTCATTTTACGCTGTTACTAGGCACGAGCTGGAATTCAAGAAGTTCATTTTCTGCCATTCAATCCAACTGATAAAAGAACAGCATTGACATACATAGACAAAGCTGGTAAAATGAAAAGAGTTAGCAAAGGTGCACCTGAACAGGTAACTCTTCAAGTTGCAGCTGTTTCGTGGCATCCAAAAATATGTGTTATGCAACTAAATGATTCAAAAATGCTCCTCAGATTCTTAACTTGGCACATAACAAATCAGCCATTGAGAAGAAGGTGCATGCACTTATTGACAGATTTGCTGAGCGTGGTCTTCGTTCTCTTGGCGTTGCTTATCAGGTACTTTAGGCTTTATATTTCTTGTTTTTGGCGAAAGTCGACAGACATGTGATATGTTTTACCAACAGGAAGTACCAGGAGGAAACAAGGAAAGTGAAGGAGGACCCTGGGAATTTGCTGGCCTTCTTCCATTGTTTGATCCACCGCGCCATGATAGCGCGGAAACCATCAGAAGAGCTCTTGATTTAGGGGTGAGTGTCAAAATGATAACTGGTGATCAGCTCGCTATAGCGAAGGAAACAGGAAGGAGGCTTGGAATGGGCACAAACATGTATCCATCCTCATCTTTGCTTGGCGGCACGAAAGATGAAGCAGTTGCAGCTTTACCAATAGATGAACTCATTGAGAAAGCTGATGGTTTTGCTGGTGTCTTTCCTGGTACTTCTCTTTCGTGTACTTGATTCTACTACCATATGAATGGCTTCAAAGATCATTGAATCAGCCTGTTCTGAAATGCGCTCGCAGAACATAAGTACGAGATTGTTAAGAGACTTCAAGCAAGAAAGCACATTTGTGGAATGACTGGAGATGGAGTGAATGATGCACCTGCACTCAAGATAGCTGACATAGGAATTGCAGTCGCGGATTCCACTGATGCTGCTCGTGGTGCTTCTGACATTGTCCTTACAGAACCTGGTTTGAGTGTGATCATCAGCGCTGTTCTGACAAGCCGCGCGATCTTCCAGAGAATGAAAAACTACACGATTTATGCTGTATCTATTACCATCCGTATTGTGGTACGGTTTCTTCAAGTACTCTATAGCGAAAATGGTCTGATTTCTGTTGTTCTTACATTGTTACATCTGCTGGTTTGTTCTGCAGTTAGGATTTATGTTGCTGGCATTATTGTGGAAGTTTGACTTCCCTCCTTTCATGGTTCTTGTCATTGCAATCCTTAATTATGGTAAGCATAATTTGTTAGTCTCTTTTCAGACCAACCAAATTCTTGCGTTTGCTTTCATCTGAGATTAGAATACGCATTTCCGATTTCCCAGGTACAATCATGACAATCTCCAAAGATAGGGTGAAACCTTCTCCAGTTCCAGATAGTTGGAAGCTTAGTGAGATTTTCGCCACAGGGGTTGCACTAGGCACTTACATGGCTGTCACAACTGTCATATTTTTCTGGGCTGTTTATGAGACTGACTTCTTTCAGGTAATTTGGAAGCATTTGTCCATTTTTTGAGCACTTAATTAATGAGCCAGCCTTATGATTGATTATCCTTATCCTACGAAATGCAGAATGTTTTTCATGTCAAGAATCTGAACAAAAACAGCGTTGACACGTCAAATGAGAAGGAAGTTAAGAACCTTAATGAAATGTTGGCATCTGCTGTTTATCTTCAAGTCAGCACCATCAGCCAGGCCCTCATTTTCGTGACTCGCTCGAGAAGCTGGTCTTTTGCTGAGCGACCCGGTTTCTTGCTAGTAGTGGCATTCATCCTCGCGCAGCTGGTAACAATAACATGTTCTGATCTTTTATGTCGCGGATACATTGTTAGATTGATGCCCGAATAAGGCCTTTGTCAGTATGGTAACTTCTGCAATCTTTGCAAAATTTCCTCCTGAATTTGCAGATTGCGACGGTGATATCTGCCACAGCAACCTGGGGATTTGCTGGAATCAGACAGATTGGATGGGGATGGACAGGAGCTATCTGGATATACAACATTGCCACTTACATGCTTCTTGATCCTCTAAAATTCCTTGTTAGATATGAGCTAAGCGGAAGAGCGTGGAATCTGGTAGTCGAAAATAGGGTAAGTGTTGGCTTGAATCCTACCACGTTACCATCAGAAAGGACTTCGGAAATTGTTTAGGAAATTCTTACAAAATTGTTACTTTTCTCTGTTATGTCCAGATTGCACTTACCTCACAAAAGGACTTCGGGAGAGAAGCCCGGGAGGCAGCGTGGGCGACTGAGCAGCGCACGCTTCACGGCCTTTCTGCTGCCGATCAGCCAAAGAAGAAGTTTATGGAACGCAGCAGCACGTTTAATGACATGAATAAGATGGCTGAAGAAGCTAAGAAGCGCGCAGAGATTGCAAGGTATGCTCTCTTACCTTCCTGACCCCCTATCTTACTCAATTTATGCAATATAAACGATAAAATGTGACACTGCTAAGCATGATGACAAGATATGATTCATATAACTGATGACAAGATATGTTGTTGTGCTTTGATGAGCGATGACCATTATTTTCTTGGTTTTTGGTAGGTTAAGAGAGCTTCATACCCTAAAAGGCAAAGTGGAGTCTGTTGTGAAGCTGAAGGGATTGGACATTGATGCCATGCACAACAACTACACTGTTTAATGATATCATATTAACCATTTTTTGTTCTTCTTTGTTGTAATCTTTATTCCATTCACACAAATGTAGTAGAACACCAAAAAAGCATTCATTGAAAACCTTGAATCTTTCTACCTTCTACTGAAAAGCTTCTATTAGGTGTCATTTGATCATTTCAAAAAATCATGTGTTGGTAAACATAAAATACACATCTTATCTATAATGGCACTATAATGCAAGACATTTCTTGCTTGGTTGACGGAGGGCTTTTGTGCAAATATTATTAAGTTTTTATTTTTATTTTTATTATGTAGGACTATTTTGTAAATTTTGAATTGTTTGGGGCCAATCAAATTCAACTTGCTTTGCTTTTACATTTTTACCTCTATAAGAGGAGTCCAATTCCCTGAAATTTGTGAATTTGTCATAATCCCCTCACGTCTAACACAAGACTTCTATATCGTTGATTTCCTGATTTTTGAGAATTTGTCAGAATTCTCACATCTCCCACAATTAGACATTATGATGTGACGCCTCAATCATCGACCCTTGGCTTAAATATGAATTAAGGTAATATCCCTCTTGGTTGTGGACTTGTTTCTTTCATGCTTTCTGGTGGAGTTCGAACGAGGATTGTATTATGTCGTTCTAATCTCTTCTGATGCTGCGATGAATTAATGTTCGCTGGTTTCTAATTTTCCCCATTGCATATTAAATCTCTGGTTCAGTTAGGTAGATCAGAGTTTAGCTCATTAGAGGTATTAACAATGAGGGTTTAAACTCCAATACTCAGGCACACGAATGGAAGAAATTTGGGGGTTCATCACAAAAATTGAAGTAAGAACTATTTATACAAAAATGTCTACCCTCCTGTGCTCGGCTATTCTGTTAGGCTATAATTATGCCTTTTCAATCAGTATTGTAATACAAACCTGGATTAATCACGAAAAATGAAAATCTCATGATCAAAAGCAGCTGTCTAGAGGTTCAAGAGCATCCCGAGGGTCCATGCCCTTTTGGAGAAAAATAAGGATGATGTGGAATTCAAAGGGAGATTTTTGTTTTTCTTTGGTTTAGTTTCTTGATGTGTAAGGATGAAGATGATCTTTAAAGTAATCTGTGTACAAGTAGTAAGATTTGAAACTTTAGAATCTCTTCTTTTTGTAACTCAGTTTCTTTGCATTGTTTTACTTCTAAACTCTACTTTGATTCAGTTTGATCAAAGCTCTTGTGGGTTTCAAATTCTTTGTAGCGCATGGGATGAAGGCATGTCCTCCAAATCGCCACCACTATTCTCAAAAATATCTTCAAGGTCCCAATTCCATGGTCTTCATTATCATAGATTCTTCATTTTTGAAAGTCTTTTGTTATTGTTGTTTGGATGCGTCTTTAGATGTTGGTTCATTTGTTTTAATGTGTAGGGAAAGACAATTGTAATCTTTGGCCTACTTGTAATATTATCATCATCCCAAAATGTCATCTTACAGCAGTACTGCATTCGACAGTGTTCTTCATATTGTAATTTAACATGGCTTTTTTATCTTATTTTTATTGTGTTGCATCTGTGAATTGAGAATTGCTTAGGAAAATAGTTAGCTAGCATGATTGAATATAGTAGAGTCTGGCTCTCCAGAAATGATTTTTACTTCATATGCTTACATGGCAAAAGCTGGAAAAGTAATAACAGTGTTGCTTGTGTTTGTAGGTTGTATATCGTCTTTCAAAAATTGGGCAATGTTGTTGTGATAAAATTGGCCAGAATTTCTTAGGATTGAGCGTTAGTGTTTTAGGATTGTGATAAATGCGTGTATTTTTTATGGGAGCTGATGAATGTTTACTTTTAGGCAAAAATTTTACCTGAGCTTAGATTGGCAGTGATACCCTTGGTGAAACATCTACTGGTTGCATGATTTTTGGTTGCTGAATTACATGAGACAACAGTTGTCAGAGGAGAACATAAATCTTTGCCTGCAGAATCTTGTTTATTGCCTTCTACCGAGCAAAGATTGAAAGCTGTCAACATTTCTCATTCTCTTGCAATGGCTTTTGTCATGGATCATGTAATTTTCAGCATCACAGTGATATTAGTATATGCGTTGTAATTTTCAGCATACAGAATCAAGATATTGCTCATAGCATGCTACTCTATATATTTTTATTAATAAGTAAAATTAATTCAAGTTCTTTTCAATGACCTCTCTTGTTATGGTTATATGTTACATTTTTCATTTTAGAAAGCAATGTTTCTTCAACATTCCTCCTAGCAAAACAATGTGAGAATGAGCATTGAGTGCTATGTTTGCTGGGATTCATGATATGCTTTGTGTGTGTGTGATTCTTGATTGAGCTATTGGTAATAATTGGTTAACATTGTTTGTTGTTAGACATTAAGAGCTTAGAAATATAATTGGTTAACACTCGTTGTTGCTGATATGAGCAACAAATTAAGGAAATGGTACGTCGCCTTTT
>JAUOBV010000008.1:6689467-6700600 GCA_032360425.1 Rubia occidens
CCCTTTGTCGTGTAAACCTAACTAAAACTAACAATCACCCAAACAAAAGAAGATACTCACTCTGTCCCAGGGGAACCTGGGGAGGGAGAAAGTCCTTCTCCAATTTTTCATCACGTGAAAGGACTTATTTGCCCCTATCTTCAACCCACCTTTTCTCCCCAGATCCATCCTTCCCATCATCTGCCTTCGCCGCCGTGTCCACCTCCGCCCCCAACTCACTCCGTTGTCTCCCCTCTTCGTCCTCCTCTTATGTGCATCTTCTTCTTTGTCCGCCCACCGTGTTTTTCGTTCAACTCTCCACCCTTCCCGATTTCCCCCTATTTTCTTCATTTTCGATCTCCCCCTGTTGAGCACGCCGACATGAGTGGACAACCTGTGGTAGAAATGGAGCTTGATTGATGTGAAAAATCAAATATAATGGCGAAAAGATCGAACATAGGGGAATCTCGCCGGAGATAAAGGTCGCGACGGAGCGTTAACTTCCTCGATCTCTGAATTCAACGTAGAGGACCATCGTGCCTCTCGTGGCGGAATTGGGCGGACGCTCAAGAAGAAGAAGGAAAAGCTACGAACTCAGTAGCGAAGAGGACAAATTTAGAAGAATGAAAGAAGGAAAGTGGGTGGCATGAATATAGGGTTCTGGAGAAAGAAATTAAAGAGAGGAAATGGGGGCGAGAGTTTGGAAGAGAGAGGTATTTGGAAGAGAGAATTCTGATGGGTGATGGTAGATTTTTGTAAAATTTTAATTGTTTAAGGGTAAATATGTTATTTGATAGGTTAAATTTTTCTTTAAATGGAAAGTATGCAGATTTGCCTGGGACATATGAAAAAGAAAAGTGTGCAAATTCGGGTGGGACGGAGGGAGTACTTAAATAACCTGGCCTGGTAATTCAAGGGGTTGTAACTAAAACGCGTCGTTTGGATTGGTCGGTAATGGTGATGTTAACTATCAGGTCAACCATGTGCGCATTTGGGCTGTGGCTGCAATTAATAAGGCTTATTAGTCACTAACCTTAAATTAACTCAATTTTCTTCATTTTAAAAAAAAATCAATTGCTTTTTGCTTTTTCTCCATATATTTTATGTTTTCTTTTTGGTCCATTTTCTCATCTTCTGAAGCAAAGATAAACTAGTGTAGGGTGAAAGTTCTGGGTCAATTTTGTCTTTGGAGACAAATCCAGTCACTTGCTAGACAGGTTCAACGTCTCTTAATGTTCTTTTTATTTTTTTTACCATGTCAAATGAATATTTAACGTAATAATTTACTATTCATTTTGTGACTATTGTAAGCTTATTGCAGTTGAAAACTTATAAGTTCACTCGGAAGTTTCAGTTTATGGATCACAATTACGATCAATTGAATTTGTATCGTTCCTGACAAATCTTGCAACCAACTTTTTGACTGATTTCTGATGTTAGTTTTAGTCAGCCTCTTCCTTCAGAATAAAAATGTCAGTGAAAACAATTATTTTAGTGACTTTTAAATTTTTTAAATTAATCATTTAAATTTCCATAAAAATAACCAACAATCAATAGGTCTTTATTAAATACTTTATGAAATTATTCTAAGATAAACAAGTAATCAAAGCAACCAATTAAAATTGTCAACATTGTAATTTCTGGTGGTCAAAACATACCCATTAGTAAGCAAACTTTTCTCTCTAACATGTCGTCCTCTGCAACCTACCTTCTCAATTTCTATCGATAATGTTCATTTCTTATTATAATTATCATAAGAAATCTCAACGCCGGTGGTCCTAATGATTTATGCAAATCCTAATCTCACGCGAACAACCTCTCCCCCAATTCGTCCCATATAACAATAATCTAAATCCCCCCAACGGAGACCCATGGAGAATTCGCCTGCCTCTATTCCAATGAAGAAGTGCAACAACTCTCTGAACATGATGCAAATGCGCTCATTGAGGAAATTCTTGAGAGGGAGACCGACAATAGAAAAATTGCAGACGTCATTCAAATCAGCTTGCTTCACGGCGAATTCCAACTTGCGTCACTTGATTACAAGCATATTCTCATTTAGTTCGAACTAATAGAAGATTTTAGCAATGCTGGATCCGGGGGTGGGGAGGGTAGACCGTCAATGGTGCTCAAATGAAAGTCTTAAGATGGACACCTGATTTTCTCCTGGTGTGGTTGATTCCTTCCGAATAATGATAGTGGTCGGAATCGGCTCATAGCGAGTTCATACATCTTCAAGTACTTGCAAATATTTTCGTTGGTCCCGAGAAGAAGCTCCAACGCTGAAGTCAGTATATTTGCATGGTATGATTGTTTTTGTAGTAGTTTGTCCCTTACCTTTTGCATGAGTTTCTTCTCTTTATTTATAGTTCTTCCATTGTGTAATCCTGGTCCAACTATCAGGCTCCCATCTTTGGATCATGGTCCGATTATGGGGCATCATGGTGGGCAGTGCCTTCCTCTATTTCTGTGGTTTTCCAGTTACTAGATTTGCTGCGTGCAAGTTTTCGTGGACTAGGCGAACTGCCTTAGCTTAGCAAAGTGGTCGATACACATATGTTGCTTTTTTATCTTAACATACCTTGTTAGTGAAGTTGGATAGGGCAAGTCATGTGTACCATAACCCCTTCCCCCCAACCAACCGCGAAGTCATAGAAATGGAGCGTAAGAAAACAGCTAGACTGATGGCGCGATACTATGTTTGAGACGACATGTTGAAAACTTCATTGTTGCACATAGTCGGAAAGTATAATATGTATATATATAAAAAAGTAGACGAATTTGTAATGAATTTGTGGGTATTAATTATTTGTGCATATGTATGTTTAAAAGAATGTTATAGTCATTGCTTGGCTACTTAATGTTTAAATTTTCAGTGTGAATGTGCATCAGTTGGATAAGTGTCGTTTGGTATCCCTAAAGTCTCGAGAATTAGTTATTAATAGGGTTAAAATAAGGGGATTTATGCAGTATAAACTAATATTTGAACACTACAATCATTACGGAGCGTGTTTCCCTATATTAACATGTGACGATTCTGATTCATAACTGACACACCCTTCTTTTTTTGCATCAAGAAGGTACACGGACCTCTAGAAAGTAAATTTTTGTTACATATTCCACAATAGCACTATAAAAGTTTGTGGCAACCTAAATGAATGTACAAATTATTGTTAATCTTATTTTTTCTGGTAGGTGGTTTTCCTTTGTTCTTCAGAAGCCGATTAAACACCTTCACAGGAACCACTATCTAGAAAGTAAAAATATTTGTTCTGAGTTTCAGCACTACTTTTCTCGCTTTGGTGTTATGGATGTTGTGAATACTGAGTCGTCTTCTTCAGCTGCTAACCTTGATGCCAGTAGGTGTAGCAGTGAAGGTAGGGCAACAAAGCTACCTTTGTGCAAGGTAGGGCAGTTGCCCAATCTTTTCTTCTATAAATATTTTTTTTAGTTAATTAATATATGATTTTTTAGTAGTGTCCTAGTTATTTTTTATTTTAAACCCACCGTATTCTCCTAAATTCTAAAATTTCTCAAAATTTCAACACTATCTTCAAAGGCACAAAATTAAATTGTATTTAAATGTTTTAAGAAAGCGATATCAAAAATTGGGTAAATGTGAGATTAGGACTCCTCACCCAAAGAGGGGGAACACCATTTGTTGTATGGGTTAACCATACCATCTCTGATTAAGTTGTAAGTGTTTTACAGTGTTATAAAATTGCTTTAGTGCAACATCATCATCCACGGGTATGGCTATGATCACTGTTTTAATGAGGTATGTGAGAATGCTATGGAATTGTTTAGCATGGGTTTGTTCGAATGTTTTTATTAGCTTCTCAAATTGAAGAATAATAAAGATCTATTCACTTTCTACCCTGGTATCCCTAGGGTTCAGGTAATGACGAATTCCCTAGTAATTTTGGCATGTGGAAGGATAGGTTTATGTTCATCAAATGTTTAGATGATGATCGCAAATCCGTGTGTAATTGAGGTGCCTTTAGATAAGCAATTCCATCGAGGATCGAAGTTAACAAAATATAGCTGAATTGTGAAGACCCTACTTGCCCATTCTATAAAATTGAGTCGGCCTAAGGGAAAGTGAGGTTAACCTCTATTATTTATTTGAGGGTTTATGGATTTATGTAATTTTTCATATAGCTATATTGTTTTGAGTGTATTATGTAATGGATAATTGATTGTTGATTGTTTTATAGGTATGAGGATGTCAAGTACTGTTGTTGTAAATCCCGTTATTCAGGATATATATGAAGCTCACTATGGTGAGGGCACCAAACTTGATCATTGGCGTCTGAAAAAAGGTCATAGTGACACTAAATTGAAAGAAAATGTGGTTGAAAGAGATGCCAACCTAAATACTAGGAAGGAGCGCCAATGCCAACTGGCTCACCTAGCTAGATCGGGATCTCAAAGCATGAAGCGGAAACCCGGAGGGGAGGAAGCAGCTAATGTTGAGCGATCTAACTTGCAGAAGCTGTAGGGTCCTGGTCTCAAAACACAAAAGGTGCATCTGGTGTAAGCGTTGCGAAGTCATCTCTTAAATCAATAGTTCCTACTAAGGGAGCAATTCCCTTGGTATATGCGGATGTCTGTGTTAGTATTTATTAGATATATGCCTTATTGGTTTATTTTGTGTCAAACTATTTCTGACGTGGAGAAGTGGCCTCTTGCAGATTGGGGAGAATCTGGTGTCCTTTGGAAACCGCCTTGCCAAGCTTACCCAAGAGGAAGGTTCCATTGTATGGACAAATTGAAGAGTTGTAGTAATCTCTTGAAAAAAAGTGAGTTGCAACTAGCGAAGGAGCGAAGCCTTTGTCATAAGCTAAGCAAGGTGAACTAGGTATTGAGGGATGAGCTGCGGATGTCGAAAAGGGAAAGTCTTGCAAATCTGTTCTATCCTTGCATGGTGATGAACAATATTGTGAAAACCAGTGGATTTTTTTTGTTTTTTCAAGGATGTGTACTCCACTGCCATGGGCATGGGGTGGTGCGATGCATAGCTGGATATCCGGAAGAAGAATCTGCATGCAAGTTAAGGGTCTTGCCAGTGAGACTGCCATGGGGCGCACGTTGGAGAACGATGAAGTTTCGTTGATATGAACGATCGCTCATCGGCTACTGATGGTGGTGAGGAAGACGGGATTGAATCAGCAAGCCCTAGTCAGGTAGTTATTTGTTCTGCCGGAGTGGCAACCTTTGGGACAACTAGAACTCCAATTGGTTGTAGAGATTCAAGGGGCAGACCACCCAAAGGTGGTGCGAGGCCTTCTTTTGGTAAGGTTGTTTAGGCTCGGCGGTGGGTGGGGGAAAGGGTAGGTGGGTAGAAAATTATAAATAAACTTATCGACTCTTTTTTTAGTGTGATTGAGAGCAATACGTTTGACGTTTGTAGTCTTCCTGCCGAGATGACTTAATCAAGATATCAGACACAAGATCCACACCATTTTTTGTATGGTTGAAGATTTATTTTTCGTTTCCTTCTATTTAATTCTCCAGTCATTAAGCATTTTGATAGTTTTAAATTAAATTGTTAGATTTGGGAATTATTTTCACATTTATTTTATATTTTATTTATATTCACATACTTAACTACGTATTACTGATTCAGAAAAATCTTGACAAAAATATATGACTAAATTGTTTTTTATGGCCCCAACAAATGTCAAATGGTTAATTTTTTGCCCTAACAAATAAAGTGAACGCTTCATAGGCCCAACAAACAATTTCGGTCAATTTATGGCCCCAAACTCTTTTAATAAGACTAAAAATTAATTTAGTCTTATTAAAATTTATTAATTATCAAATATAAAAATATATACTTTTAGAAAATGTAAGGCATTAAACATACAATACTATATATATTCTGTGTGTTTTTAAAATTAAAAAAATATTATTTCATAATGGAAAATATGCTTTTTTATACGTATAATGGTAAGAAATTAATTGATAAATATTTCATATTTAAATTCACTTTAATTATTAAACTTTATTATTTATCAAATATAATAAGGAGTCATTATATTGAAAGACGGTCTTTCCATAAGACATGAAAGACCAAGATTTAAAGTGTAAATTAGAAGAAATGAAGATAATTTTTTTGGGTTGCATGAATCGGATTATAAACTTTATAACTACTACACGATTCATACATCCCAAAAAAATTATCTTCATTTCTTCTAATTTACACTTTAAACCTTGATCTTTTAAGAGTGTTGACTGCTAATATTAAGTGTGCAGTTTACACTTCAAATTTTTCAAATTTTAAGAGTGTTGACTGCTAATATTAAGTGTGCAGTTTAACTTGAATTACGAAATCTTTAAAATAAATAAAAAACAATCTGTACTTGGTTTTCTTCATAGACGAGCCGTTAAAGTTGTGGTCCTCGAGGCTTTCATATCTCGTGGGCTATTACCGATATAGCGATCCATCTAGACTCTTGAAGCCTAGTGCAACATGTGAACTTAATTACATCACCGCTTTCAACCTTCTCCCTTCCTCCGTTTCAATTAAAATTTCACTGCAATTATTAGTACGTATGTTGTTTAAAAAATATGTTTGATCGTTAATATATTTAATTACGTATAATGATGATAAATAAAAATTTAATATTTAGAAATTACCTTTTATGACGAACTGAACAATATCATATACGATGATATTGTTATAAATGTATTCAAATATACAGTTAAATTTTGATTCTAGTGTAATTTCAGAGGGTTTTTAGTTACCACTATTATGGACTACCTTCTTCCCTTATACTCCCTCCGTCCCAACCAAAGGTTCCTACTTTTCATTTTAGTCTGTCCCAGCCAAAGAGTCCGATTTTATTATTTCCCTTTTTGGCAACACCCTTACATAGATGGGCGTGCCAAACGCATTTAAATCTGCTCAACTTTCGTCAAAAGCATCCATTTCCACCAAAAGCATGTAATAAAATATTTTATTATGCTCAACTTTTGAGCAATCTCTGCCAAAAGCATCTGACCCCTGCCAAAAGCATCTAATCCCTGCCAAATTTTGCTCAACTTTTCCACTCTGCTCAGTTTACATTAATGGGCGTGCCAAAGAGCATTCGGGCTCTTTGGCAGGGACGGAGGGAGTATGTTTTTTTGTCAATATTTCTGCACTTTTTCAGATCTGTTTTCATTGGTTGGCTATCGGAAACCGATTGGTTTTCAGCAGCTTTTTTTGGGACATCAAAAATAGGTTTCGAATTCGGAACCTATTTTGGAGCATATAGAAAGCGGTTTTCAGAACCGCCTTTGATCGAATTGATGAAAGGCATGACCAGAGAAGACACTTAAAAAGTGTCTTATCTGGTCCAATTAAACCGCCTTTAATAGACCTTTCTCCACTAGTGTTAGACCAAGGACAATGGTAGAAACGCTAGCGGTTTCTACCTAAATAAATATATTATTTTTCTCAATCTCTCTTCCACCTCACCCTAAGAAACCACTTAAGAAACTAGCTATTTTATTCTCCACAATGGTAAGAAACTATCCATTTTATTCTTCACAATTGTAAGAATCCACTTTCTACTATTCATGGACCCCACTTAAAATTTTCTATTCTACACACAGATTTTTTTACAATTAATTTAAATAAATTGAATGTGAAATTGAATATTACAATTTCAATTTTTCAAAAATTATTTGTGAATATACATTTTTCAAGATTTTAATTATTATTTTTACAGATTTTAGTTTTTTTTTAATGATTTTAAAATAAAATTTTCAAATTTTAAAAATTCATAATCGACTGATTTCTTAACCCTGAAGAAAAAAAATATATAAAAAGAAAGGTTGGGCTCTCAACCGGTTTCTTTACCGGTTCTTACCATTGCCATACCCTTAGAACTTGGACCAAAATTACGTTGTGGTCGTCAGATATTTACTATGGATCACCTTGATTTATTATGATTGTTGTTATCTTGTCACTGTCAGTCCTAAGTATGAATATTGATTTAGCAAGAGTTTGTGCAGTATAAATAGGTGGTTATCTTACATGTAAGTAGCCAGTTCTTCAAACGTTTGCATTTGTCTTGGACTGCCACGCTCACTCACAAAAATGCAGGCCAAAGCTCAGAATACCATTCCACCAAACTTCATTGTTCCGCCCTCAAAGATTCCCTCCATTTCCCACAACAATATTCTCTCCATTCCAAGCAATTCCACCATCATTCCTCAAGCCATCTCAATCACCGCCCCCACAAGCCATGATCAGGTTCTATCGCCACCAGCTCCGCCGCGTCGAGTCGACGATGATCATCAACTAGTGGTGGATGAAAAAACCGCCGCCTACTGGGACTACCAGTTCCTCTTCGTCTCCCAGCGCTCTGAGGCTGCGCAGCCGGTATCCCTCCGCATTTCCGAAGGCGCTATCCCGCTCGACTTCCCTTCCGGCACCTACTACCTCACCGGGCCGGGCCTTTTCGCGGATGATCACGGATCCACCGTGCACCCTCTCGATGGCCACGGCTACCTTCGGACTTTCAAGATCGACGGGTCCCGGGGAGAGGTGGATTTCATGGCGAGGTATTCAATATTCAAGGGAGAGCCTAAGTTATCGTGGAGAATAAAACCACGAAATTTTTACTAGCAAAAGGCAAGAAAATATATAAACTATTATAACCTCTTAATTAAAACAATTTGGCGCAGATATATTCAGACAGAGGCTCAGGTGGAGGAGCGTGACCCGGAGACGGGGCGGTGGCGGTTCACGCACCGGGGCCCGTTCTCGGTGCTGAAAGGCGGCAGCATGGTGGGAAACACGAAGGTGATGAAGAATGTGGCGAACACGAGCGTGTTGCGGTGGGGAGGGCGGCTGTTCTGCCTGTGGGAAGGAGGAGATCCATATGAGATTGAATCCGCCACTCTTGATACTCTCGGAAAGTTCGACATCGTCAACGGCGGCCGTAACCGGAATACCTCGGCGGAGGTGGAGAATGGCGGTGATGATCATGACAATGTTGTTGGGGGAACAAAGGTGTCGGACGTATGGGAAGTTGCTGCTCAAATTTTGAAGCCTGTTCTCTACGGTGAGTGTAAATTTACATATTCTTTTCCTTTATAAAAAAAGTGAATTTAGAAATTAATGAGTTGTGTTTTGACTTTTTAATCATAATGTTCCTTTTAATTGCTCCCTTAATGATTAGTGATCTAATTTATAGACTTTGTCTTAAATTTATAGAATTCAAACTTGTAAATTCTCCCCAGCATCAAGTGAGTATTGGAGTTTATTTCATCCAACAGAAAAGATCATTTTTGTCCCCATAACGATTTTCCCTTTGTTTTTTTTAAAATGTTGTTGTAGTTTAGACCCCACTTCCTATATTTCCATTACCATAGATGTGGTCACGTTATGATTTGCTCGATCATGCACTAATTAACTTTATGATTTACTCGATCATGCACTAATTATAACCTTCAAACTTCTAGGATGATTCTCTACATATTTCGATTGCGGTAAGGGTTTATTTATTACTATTCTTTACGATAAATATTTTATGAGAGTTATAATAGATATTACTCCCTTCGATTTGACACACTTGCCATTTTCATGTGTTTTTTTCAAAACTATCATTTCATTTTATGGCAAAAAGTACATCATTCTCAACCATTCATTAAACTTTTTACTCTTCTAACTCAATTCTTTCCACACATTTTCACTTGCAAAAACACAACAAAAATTTTGGTGTAACATAGTGAAACAAAGGGAAAATTATACATTAAGTACACATGAAAAAAATGGGTCAAAATAAGTACGTACATCTTGATTATAAATTTTAATTGATATATAAATAACAATATATCATTGCGTGTGATCCTATTAATTTGTCGTAACTTATATTTGAGTATTGGTGAAACGTATTTTTTTCAAAATTATGAAAAATTTATTATACAATTTGCTGAGTGTGAAAGGGAAAAAGAACCATTGGTGTATTTGGTGGAATTGCACTCATTAGTAAGATGGCTTATTTTTAAAAGTTGAGGGAAATCAACTTCTACTTTTGCTCCAAATATAGCTCATGCTTATAAAATAAGCATTTTAACTATTTACCAAACATTAAAAACTGCTCAGCTTGCTCTGTTTGGTAGAGTTTATAAGCTGCTTTGCTTATAAGCAAATGAGCTTATTTTGAAAGTAGAAGTTATTTTTGGGGAAAAAATAGATTTTGGTCTTCCCCTACTTTCAAAATAAGTCAGTTTTACTTATAAAAATGGCTATAGCAAAAAAGAGCCATAATAATCCTTCCAAACATTCTCTATATTCCGAGTTCAGTTTAATTTAGAAAAACGGCATCAAAAACAGCATTTAATGAAGATTCATCCATCGAGCTAGTTTCTGGTACTACTAACTACAAGATTCTAAAATCCAACCCTAAACTTGATAGAATATGTTTATAGTTTAGTTGAATTCTAAAACTGAATACTTTAAAGGGTGTTGTGAGAGATCTATGGGGTAGAAGTAATAGGAAATGGTGTCGGGAAAGTGAAACTGATGGAATAAAATGGTGTCAGGTGTATTCAAGATGCCACCCAAAAGGTTGCTGTCGCATTATACGATAGATGCCAAAAGGAATAGACTCCTCATCATGTCATGCAACGCCGAGGATATGCTTCTCCCTCGTAGCAATTTTACTTTCTACGGTAAGTACTAGGTTTCATATTCTTGTTTTCAACCAATCTTATTCGGGATCTGCACTTCAATTCAGTTCAGTTCGGTTCCATCCATTTTCAATAAGTAAAAGTTTAATTTGATGAAATTTAACTTTATTTAATTTTTATTATTGTTATATTTAAATACAGTTATTTCAGATCAGTTCAGTTAGACTTAATTTGGTTCAATTCTGTTAGAGTTAGTCTCACATTGGTTGTTGACAGTCATATAACTCAATGTACTCCCTCTGTCCCAGCATAAAATGCACACTTACTATTTGACAGTCAACACTCTCAAACTTTGACCACAAATTTAAATATATATGTAAACAATAATATTATCGTATGTGATATTGTTATTTTCGTCGTAATAAGTAGTTTCTAAATATCAATTTTTTATTTACCGATATTATATGTAGTTAATCATATTATCGGTCAAACATGTTTGTTGAAAACCGTGAAAAAAATTTCGTG
>JAUOBV010000008.1:6717332-6728182 GCA_032360425.1 Rubia occidens
GTTTTTATTTTGGTATGAAAGAATGTTATTTTCATCTTCATTTATATTTATTTCAGTTTAATTTAATTTAATTTATTATATTTTACTAAAATTTATTTATAGTTTATTATTATTTAATTTATTTCTTTTCAATTTCTCAGTTCATTCTAGTTCGCTTAAGATTGTGTGTGTATATGGTTGGAAGATATAGTGTGAATGGCTTCGTATTGAGTTGGACTGATTCACTAAAAAAACAAAACTGAATGTTAGTTTCATCAATTGTTACACGTTGTTGTGTACAAATTGTTTCAATAAAATCTGAAATTCTATTGTTGGTAGGTGAAAAATATATAATTAATAAACATGGTTTCTATAAAAATTGGATCTAGATTCATTGATTAATTCATCATTTTCATAATAGAAACATTTAAATTTTAAATCACACTTTCGTTAACAGTTATAAATTTTAGAATAATTTTTTAATCAAAATAATTCAATATTATGGGACTGCATCAGTGGTTCAGTTGTGATTTCTCATGTTACATGGGATCATGAAAATGCAATTGTAATAGTGTATGCCAATGATTCTCATTGTGGTTTTTTTTAAACGGCGGGTGATTCATCAAAATGTGGTGGACGATGGTTCCAATTTTGTTGGTGGTGTTGGTGGATTTTGGAGGAACTATCCAACTGTTCAAACGAAATTTTAAACTTACATGGGTGGGTTAACAAATTTAAACGGGGGTATCTCAGAAATTACAAAGATTTGGGTGAGACGGTCTCACATAATTTTATGGTGAGACAGAGGTTTAAGTAGAATTGTTTAAAGATGAGAATGACATGGTGTACTTTTTGTAATTTGTAAAATTTTAATTTGTACCTTGTCTCACCATAACTTATGGTGAGACGGTCTCATACGAGTCTTTCTCCTCAGAAATTAGTATTGCAAAAAAATTGTTTGTTTATGGAATCTGATTTTACTTGAATGAGATATAACTCTACCTAATTGACATAAGTGCCTATATAACATTTTGATAACTGAAAGTGCAGATATAATCCTATCTAGTTGATGTAAGTGCAATATAACCTTTTCCGACATCTGAAGGCCGGATTCGATGGAAAAATCAATTTTACCCATTTAGGATGTGCTGATATAACCCTATAAGTTTTAAGAATGTGTTGATATAACCCCGGTGGCGGTCCGGCAAACTCTAAGGGTAAATTTATCAACTCAAATTCAAATTTTATACCAAAGGGTATTTTGGACATTTTACATACAGTCAACGCCGGAAATGAAAGTCAATGTTGGAAATGGGGTCTGAGGATTATATTGACACTTAAATCAACTAGTTAGAATTATTTTTGCACTAAAAATTATTTTAGGGTTATATTGGCACTTATGTTAAGTAGGTAGGGTTATATTGGTATACATCCCTACTTAAATTTAGCAATTATATCGACTATGTTCCAATATAGATTATCTAACCAAGTATGTAAAGAAATGTAAAACATGAACACAAGACTTGGTTACGAAATTCCGTGAAAATCACCTACATCTTCGTGGTCTGACCTAGTTCGGAATAAATTCACTAATCAGAACAAGATAGTACAATTCACACCATACAACTTTACTTATCTTTTTCTAATTACAATGAGTGATTTTTGCAAGCTGCCCTTGCTACTGATCCGCCTTAGTCAGACTCCTTCTGACCTCTATACTCGTCGACGCTAGATCTCCTCCTCCCGAGCAATTAAGGTTTCTGGTTCCGACCTTAGATCAACAGTGTATTGATCATGTTGGAACACAAATAGAACCTCTCGGCTACTCTCGATATAAAATTTGGATGCATATTTTCTTCAATTAAATTCATAATTAGATCAACCAGAATGTTCACAATATATAAGAACTGATCGCACGTCTTCAGTAATTTGTGTGAATGGAATTCTATCTCCATAAAATATTTTTGTAACAATCAAATCTCTTGGAGATATGAATTCCTTAATCTAATCCTTTGAAGTAAGGAATTAGATTATCCCATCCATATCTTATCAATACTCAAAATTCCATATCAATCCACTTCCATAACTCAAATACAATAACATAAATATAAAAATTGATGTATTCTGCAATCAACACAATTCAGATAGAATGTATACTTCTCGAATTTCATCATCAACTCCCTTTCTCCGCAAGTCATACCACAAACGATGTTACAACACAACATTTCATATTTGCATAATTTCCACAAATTGTCAACTTAAATAATTTTGAACTTTAAAATCTCCGCTTATGGCATTTTGTGGACCCATCAAACTTTTTGGATTTTCAAACCGTCAATTATGTAAATATAACAATCAAATCCATATGGATATTGGAACATAATCATAAACACATTAAACTCCCCCTAAATTTCACATCTCCAAACAATATTCACAACGTCCAAGTCGTAAGTCATAAATCTGTCGGCTCAGACTGAGCAAGCAAGGCAGCAGTAAGACCATGAACAATAATATGTGAATAATCACTGCGCTGAATAGCTCCAATCGCTGATCGAGGGCCATGCGATGAGTGCTAGCCTGAGGAAGAGAGGCCGAATGAGAGGTTGGAGGAGTGGAACTGACTGAGGAGGCTGGTAAAGAAGTAGTCGAGCTGGACGGAGACTGAGCATACAGGCTGACCGGGGGGAGAGGCAGGAGGTATCTGTCGGGGTGTTGGTGGCAGATCCATGGCACAAATTGAGCAAGGGCTGAAGGAGATATAGTCGGCACAGGAGAAACTGGAGGCAAAAAAAGTGCTCAATCGAGATCAGGATCAATAAAGGCAGAAACATCTAACACTAAAGGTGGAGAACATATCTCCAAAGGAATGGATGGGCGAATGGGAAGCATGTCTCGTTAAAACAAGCATGTCGAGTGACATAGATTCTACCAGTAGTGTGATCGAGACACCAAAAACCTTTATACTGCGAGCTGTAGCCAATAAATACACACAGAATACTACGAGGGGACAGCTTGAGGTCAAAAAAGGGGCAAACCAATGGGAAGACCCGATAACCCAAAGCATGAAAATTGGTATAGATGGGTACCCGACCATTAATAACTTCACATGGTGATCATCTGTCAAGAACAGGAGTAGGCAACTGATTGATGGTATAAGTGGTTGCAGCAAAGACGTCAGACCAGTGTCAGAGAGGGACATGAGAGTGATACAACATAGACAAACCTATCTCAACAATGTGGCGGTGCTTGCACTCAGCCCTACCATTTTGCTCAAGAGTATATTGGCAAGAAATTTGATGATGAATGCTCTTTGCCTGAAAGTGAGAGCGTAAGCGATTATTTACGAACGCAGTTCCTCCATCACTCTGAAATACCTTAATGGTGGAAGAGAACTGGTTCTCCATAAAAACCTCAAAGTGGCGATAAATATACCAAAATTTTGACTTGCGGTGCATTGGATAGAACCAGGAGAGTCGGGAATAATCCTGAAGGAAAATGGCATAGTAAGCGAAACCATCAGCAGATAAAATATGAGAGGGCCCCCATAAATTACAATGAACCAGATCAAGTACCATAACAACACTTTTACCATTTGTATGAAAAGATACACATTTCCCTTTAGCTTTTTCACACACTTCACAAAGGGTGGGTTTAGGCTAAACTGATGAGACAACTAAGGATCCAAAAGCTTGCAAACCAGAGATAACTGAATGCAGAACATGACCAAGTCTAGCATGCCAAATTTCAAAAGACGCACGCGACTTATTTGACTCCACAGTACACTGTAAAGCAGATGCACTATAGTCTAAGACATAAAGACTATCCTCAATGTGACCGTGACCCAATGTTTCCCTAGTGATTTTATGCTTAATAATAAATGAATGATCATCAAAGCTGACAATAGCATTTAAATCCCGAGTCAATTTGCTAATTGAAAGTAAATTTTTAGTGATATTAGGCACAATAAGCACATCATAAATCGGAAAAGACTTAGAAATCAAAGAATCACCAACATGTGTAATAGGGAGTTTAGCACCATTACCAACAGAGACGTGAGCAGAACCACCATATGGTGGCACACGATGAACAACAGTTGGAGAAGAAGCCATGTGTTTTGTAGCGCCAGAATCCAAAATCCACTTGCATCCATCGTGTTGTTGTTGATGAGAATGGCCTTTATGGCTCGAAAAATCACACCGTCGAGAACCAAATTGAGCCATAACACCAAAGCAAATAAAAAACAAGCTGGAGGAGAGAAATCTGCACGCCGAAAAAGGACTGGAGCGCGTGTGCTTCACGCGCAGTGAGGAGGCAGCGCGTGTAATCACGCGCGAATGGTGAAACGCGCGGGTGACGTCACGCGTGAAGGAGGCTGCTGCTGGTGAGTGACCGGACGCCCGAAAAGAGACGCGTGAATCTGGCGCCGACTGATCGCTTGCTCGCCGGAGAAGGAAGAATCACGCCGGAGTGATATCCAAAATTCCGAGAATTGTGAAGTGAGGGCAACCGAGAGAGCGATGCTGGTAGAACGCTGAGATGAAGGGTCGAACTGTACCGGAAAGAAGGCAGCGCTGATTCGCCGATTGGAGAACACCGAGAAGGAGATGGTACTAGGTGAGTCTGCCAAGAAGTAGAGCTGGAGAAGAAACACCAGAAAAGGTCGCCGGAAAAGGTCGTCGGAGAAGATGTGATGACCGGAATCTGACCGGAAGTTGACCGGAAACCGGTGATATTGTGGTCGGAAAGGGGGAGGGAGGGAGGCGAAATTAATTTTAGGGTTTAATAGTTAGGATCAAAACTTTCTCTGATACCATGAAAGAATGATTTTCCGTAATGAATAATGTGTTACTGATCAGAATAAATAGAGTACAAAAAGAAGCCTAGTCTTAGTATAACTCTAGTCTAGTCAACAACTATATCTAGAATCAAATCAAATCAATCAGATACTTGACTTATTCTAACATGTCCAAATGTGAAATATCCTAAGAAATGGGAATAAACCTGAGAGGCTGAGACCATCAGGTTGTTATGGAGAATAATACAAGAGGCATGTCCTACTAACCCGAACCTACAAAGAGAGGTATTAATTGTTGGATTTTTCTCTCCAAATTTCAAAAAGATTAAATAATAAGAGTTGAAGAGTTTTCATTCATGAGTTGAAGAATCCCAATAGTTAGGTTCATGAATTGGGAGACTTTTGGTTTGTATTGAACTTTATAAATAGAGGGATAGTTAGAGTTGATAGGTATGAGTTTGGTAGACATCTGTTTTGGTCTTCAAATCACTTCTTCTGTGGGAAAGATATAGTCCCTTCTGAATCTGTAATATGGTCGGATGGCCCACATCCTAACATCTGTAATCTGTCTGGCCCGTTTGGGCAAAAAGATTCATCTGTTTCTGATGGTGGTGGTAGCCAACGTGTTTGGTGAATTACGTTAACTTCCGTGTTATGTTTTTCTTCCTTTCTTTTCCGTCAGATTGATCTTGCGTAAGGGGATTATTTTCCCAACATTAACATCTCTCTACGCTATGCCAGGTATGCTCAATGATCGAAGAATCAGTGGAGCACATGTTGTTCTAGTGCGAGTTTGCAAAGAAACTATGCTGTCTAAGCAGAATATGGCTACATTTTTACAGAGGTCAACCGGTGTCACTGAGAGATTGGTTAAAGCAATGGTTTAAAATAGCACCAGAGAAGAACGACAAGGAACTTGCATGTATGGTAATATGGGTGATTTGGTGTGCAATGAACAAGCAAGTGCAGTAGAAGCGCATTGCATTCAGGGCAGTCAGTTCAAACCAAGATGTAATATTGGAAGGACAGCAACATCAGTCAACCACTGAAGAGGATTTGATACAAGAAACATCAGGCATGGAACATTTAAATATTGTGGCTAAAAAAGGATCGGGAAGCAGATCATATGCTCCATGGAAGCTTACTGATTATCATAGACGCGACGTTCTGCTGACATACAGGAAAAAGGGTGGCCGCTTGGTGTGCGAGATGATGTGGTGCTATACCAAGATGGATTGCAACGAATAGCTTTTATACCCTATCGTCACTATAAGCAGAATTGACATTGATCCTGGGCGCTATAAAGGAGGTAAGCATAGGGGACTTTAGGCACCTTATAATCGGATGCATTCCACTACATCATAAACTACTCTAAATTCCCTCCATATATAATTCACAGTTAAGGAAATCAAAATTCTAGCCATGGTGTTTCCAAGGCTTTCAATTGTAAAAGTCAGTAGGTTAGGAGGGACCAATGCGCATAATATTGCACAATCGGTTATGAATTGTAATTTTATCGTTACACTGTAATGAGAAGTAGCCTACTTTTTTTTTCCAGAAAAAAAGTACTTCTTCATCACAAGCCAAAATCAAGAACCGAGTATTTGGACATCACCAGCAACATTGCTGCGCCATTCAAACACAAGGGCTACATCAGCAAAACCACATGACATTGCCAAATTCCCAAGTTTACAAGAAATTTTATTTTCTCAGCCCTCTGGCATTATAGAATTCTACAGCATTCCAGCCAGTCAATTCAAGAGGGCAGCACGAACGTTGTTTGAACAGGACAATTAGAAAAAACAAGAAATTAGCACAACCTAGCTAGCCATTGGGTGGTTGTAAACATATTCAATTGCAAGAGGGCAGGAGTCGATTTTATCAGCTTCCTTGTCTGGGATTTCGAGCTTGAATTCTTCCTCCAGGGCCATCACAATCTCAACCGTGTCTAAACTATCTAAGCCCAAGTCTTTCTGGAAATGAACGCCAGGAGTCACCTGAAGAGATTATAGCATAAGAGAAGCAGGTGTCAACATCTATTCCAGTTTTCTACTAAAACTTTATCGTCACAACTAATGAGATGAAATACTACAGCAAGAAAGAGAAATCACTGGCTACTGCTGGTGAACCAAGGGGTTGCAAATTTACACATCACCAAATCTAGTAGTAAGTTTCAGAATCACATACAGCCCAGTTCATACTACGATAAGCAGGACTCTACACGTAAGATAAAGGGTACTATCTTCAACAAAATACTGAACCTTGCGTTAAACTAACTAAAAGAACCAATAATGAGTAGTGTGCTCCAAAAAGAAGAAAAAGATGCTACATGCCACTACACATCTACTCTAACTGATAAAGGAGGTTGCGGGTGCAAGTTCATAGAGTGTTAAGAGAGAATAATGTGCAAACCTTAAGACTTAAATTGGATAAAAATACAAAACTTTCAAGAACTACCATAGAGGAATACCCTAACAAGTAATTGCATCCAATGGAACTAGCATTAACAGAGTTACAATTTCACAGGTAACTACAGCACAAGAATTCTAATAATTACAGATAAAAAGGGACCAACAGACTTGGTACAGGAAGAACTTAATGGGCTAATATTAGCACGCATAGAACTTATGCTGAAGCTAAAAAACGTTATCCGTATCATCCAAGGTCTTACTTCACTTGCCCATCATAGAGTTGTCCCCTATTTAGCAAGAAGCCATGTATGTCACCATAGAGTCTGAAGCATAAATTACCTCCACACGACCAGTATAAGGAATCAAAGCTAAGAACAGGAAACCCATTTATATTTCTGAGACTAAATAATCATTAGTTTGATCATGTCCTCAAACTCTGCTAAAAAAACTAAAAATCAAAACCACTTCGTACTCCAAGTCATTTTATAAGGAACTTTCTTTCCAGCATTTCAAGTCATTTCCATGGGAACCAAAGAAAATCTCGATTTGCAACTACATATATTCCTAAATATTTTTTAAAAAACCAATAAGAAAAAAGCTCAGATTGATCATTTATGGGATAAAAACTCCCCGGGTGTCATTTATCGGTCAAAAATGGTTCAGAAACTAGAAATACACAATAACAGTTCATGAAAAAGACCTAAAGCTCATCCCTCTTCATCTAGCTTCTGTATATACTCACATTTTACCCTACAGTCTAAAAACTAAGAAACAACAAAATGTAATCTAAATCAAATTCAGCTAGCATAAACAACAATTCGCATAAAGTAAAGAAAACAAATCGACCTTAGCAGGGTCCACTTTGGGGAAGCACTTGACGATGTCGAGGATTCTTGAGGTGACTTCCTCCTTGTCGAGGCGATCGTCGCCGTGCGATGACATCAGCCGAGCACCGCCGATCTTAGACCCATCGACGGCTACCTTCCGGGAGACTGAAACTGGTACTCTGATGCGGCGAAGAAGGGTCGATCTCAACGCCGATGCCATTGTCGGAGGTGTTTTGGGGCAGCTCTGGAGACTTCAGTGAGAGAGATTTTGTATTTGCGTTTTGCTTCATCAACTTGGTCACATTTTCATTTTAAACCCCAGTCAATTGTTTGACTTCTTCTCGTTTGGATTTGGTTTCCCTATTGTGCCGGGCTTCACTTTAAAGCTCACAATTGTGTACGGGATTAAGTCATTGGAGGGTATAATTGTCTTTTAAATTCTTTCAAAAGCTAGTTACGATTTTTAGGGTGCATTTGGCAGAGTTGTGCTCATAAGTAATGGTGGATTTGATATGGTTACCATCATTTTCTACTAATACCACGTACCTTACCAACAATGTCGGTATATTATTTTTTAAAACCTGTACAGTACCAAATCATTGTCATACCAACACATCGGTATACACAAAATTTGGTTGGTATCGGTACGGTATGGTATAATACCACCAAATTTAAGTTATAATTAATTAATTATTTGCTCATAAAACAAATTATAAATAATAAAATTTTCTATTGTATAATCTTAATTTTAGAAAAATAAACTTTCTCTGATCATAATAATAATAAAGTAAGATAACATCAAAATAAGAACCATACTAAATAGAGAAAGTCTCTTGTTAGATCGACTAACGGTCGACCAATCATGAAAAATGCCGTTTCAATAATTTTTAAGGCCGCATTATAATTATTTGTGCATTACGATGCATTTTTTTTAAAAAAAATCAAAATTATAAGATCGAACATTGTTGCAATAAATAAAAACAAACATCAAATTATCTCATTAGTTACATCAAATATAAAAATGTCTCCGTCTAACTCTTTAAAACAAGACTCTGTGTAATAAGTAAGTTATAAAAAACAAAAGGAAATTATAATTATAATTTTTTTTGTAAGGTTTGTCAGTTGTCAAGAAATATAGTTTAAGAAAATATTTTAAACTTTTACCAATATTCAATGGAGAAAAAAATATATATTACATTTTTAACAAAGGGAATGGTTCTATTAACACCCTTACTTTTACACCATTTTTTACACCAAATCCTAACCATCCATCTAATCTAATCTCACTCATTCATTAAATCTATTTTTCGTAAAGATATCTCAACCATGAGATTAGACTAGATAGATGGTTAGGATTTGATGTAAAAATTGGTGTAAAAATAAGGGTGTGAATTGACTAAGTATTATAACTATATAAAAGCTCAAATTTCACGTAATACTAGTTATATTTTTAATTTACAAAAATATGGTACGGTACTGTAATACCATGATAATATTTTCTCAATACCATTACCATCTCATCAAAAATGTGCGGTACGATACTACCATACCACATCATCGGTTACCAACATCTTCGGAACAAATAGTACGTGGTTCGGCCGATAGATTGGTTGGTACGGTATTTTGGTTTAAAATATCAGCCCTACTTATAAGAAAAAAGTGGGTCTCCTGAAAGGCGTCATGTTTATAAGCTTATGTATAGACCACTTATTTTTTACCTTATACACTGCATTTGTTAAATTAATATTAAATTAAAAAATTTAGAAAATTATTTTTATATTATATATTTTAATATTTTTACATTCAAATACTCCCTCCGTCCCACAATAAACTTCTGAATTTTTTTTGCACGAACTTTAATACAAGTCTACGTGGTATCTTTTTAATGGGTGATGAGAGTGGGCCTACATAAATCAAATGAACGGAAGAGTTATGACCACATATTTATGACTAAATGTTGAAAGTTTAGAATTAGGAAGTTTATTGTGGGTCGGAGGAAGTACATATTATTACTTGTTTTAACTTTTAAATTACAAAATTTAATTTGTTTAAAAAAATTACAACATTTAAGGTAAAAATCACTGTGGACTGTCCATAAGCTTAAGAAAATGTCGTCTTTCCCGAGACTTTTTGATAAGGAAAACTATCTTATTTTGAAAGCAGTGGGAGACCAGAATTTCTGCTTTTTTCCAAAAAAATAACTTATGTTTCTTAAATAAGTACTTCTTTCAGTTTACCAAACAATAAAAATGTGATTTAAATTATAAGCAAAACACTTATAAATCCTGCCAAACACGACCTTAATGACCTTGATATACTTGGAGTATATTTTACAATATAAGACTATCATTTTCAACTTGAGAGAAGAAATCTCTCAAAAGTTTGGTGATCACCGCCATGTAGTAGGCGGGTCTAAGAGCATGTGCAGTGCTAACCCCAAAGAGAAGAAACTTGAACAATGAGACTTATTTTTGCCTATAATCGGAGAGCCGTCTGCAGAAAAATGAATGGGGTTCGTGATGTGTATACAGAGAAGTCTATTGAAGAGAAGTCTTCCATTTTTGAATGGGACCCATCCTACATGGACTAAAAACAAAACCACATAGCCCACTTTGGATTTGCAACACATTCATATGCAGAACAATGACCATTTAATTTGCAACAGTTATTTCACTACGGTTTCATATATGGTTGCCATTTTGAGTCAAAATACAGTACCAACTAAGCTACCAATCGAATCTCGTACCATTTGTACCGAAAATATTGGTAACCAATGATGTGGTCTGGTAGTGTTGGGAATTGATTAAATCTAATTTAGCGGAATATCAATAATCATAT
>JAUOBV010000008.1:6732254-6744476 GCA_032360425.1 Rubia occidens
ATAAAGTTCAACGGCAATCACTCAAAATCTTTTAGGTCGATACGAGGACTGGGGCAGGGATGTCCCTTGCCACCTTCCATTTATCCTATGTCAGGAAACCTTCTCATTCATGCTAATATCGATACCATTCCAACAAGCATGTGTAGGCATAAAAGTCGGGAGGGCGATACCGAGAGTACCTGCCTATATTTGCACTAACACAAAAAAAATCACTTCTACACAACTAGCATGAGCACTATAAGGTCAAGGTTGAATGAAAGCGAGGAATATCCATTCTCTTTAAATTCACCCACATCGAGTAATGGCACGAACTCAAAACCTCAATATCCATCAAGATCCATAGGTTTGAAATCTGCAAAAGAAAAAGGAAAACAGAGAGAGTGGAAAGAATACAAAGTGTTGACTGTGATGAACTTGATAGGAAAGAAAGGGCACATTAATGGGCACCGAGAGAAGCAGCTTGGACCACAAAATAAGAGATTCAAGTATGATCCTGGTCATCATTCATATGGACAGGGCATCTCTCAACAAAAAGAAGAAGCCACGAAGTACTAGTTGTATGCAGAACTGTTTCAAAATTGAATGTTTTATTTTGTTTTATGTACTAGTTTAATTATTTTGTTCATAAAGATACTACGTATTATATCTTTAAAAAATTGTTTGATATTTATGAATTCTAATGCACTTCCTTTATAATGAGTGACCAGACCAAATTTATATTTTAAATTGATTGAGTGATGTGCTCATTTTATACTTTTTTTAGCACATTGATACTTATAATTATAGTAAATTGTAGGTTTTCCTTTAGATTATTGGATACTTTACGAATTAGAGGGCTAGGATCGCATTTCATCATTTTTTCCTAACTTCTTAATTTGTGAAGTGTTTAATGTTTAGTTGAAACCTTCCATGATCGGTTCGAGGATTGAAGATTGGATTTGATATGAAGAATGGACTTTTGGAAGAAGATCACTCGCAAGGGTGGTGGAAGAATGAAGGTCACTTACGAAGTGGTAGAGGATAGAGTAAAAAAGGTAAGCAAATTAGCGGGTGAAGAATTATTTGAGCTTTAAAGCCGAGTTCCTGAAAATGATCCAAGATGAATTGGTATCCATGGATAGCATCATGGGATTCTTCAACACGAGTACTATCAAAACAGATACTAGAACTTCTAAAACAGATTAGTGGTTTATCTGTAGAAATAATAAGAAGAAGAGGGCAGATGCTCCTTAGCGGACCGCGATATATGTTGCGGTTTGCTAAATTCACCTAGAATTTGACTTTGTGGTCTTTTCTCCTTTAATTCCTTGGACTATGAATAGCCCTTTCTTCTCCATTTGACGTGAGCCCAACTTGGGGCCTCCAAAACCCTAGTTTTTCATTTTCTTTTTCAGTTTCTTCCATCTTTCTTTGTAGATTTATGTTCTATGTTATGGTTTTCATAATTTAGACTAGATATCATCTTGAGAGAAATTGGTAAGCAATTCTAGCATGATATTGTTATAAGTGATTTATCTACTTTTTGCAATTGATTATCAACTATATTTGTGTTTTGTTGTGTGATTGATGCATGATTTAGACTAGAATGTACAACTAGTTTATGATTATAAATTGATTTCTTGATAGATAATAGGATGAACCCGGAGGATTGTCTTTTTGTCAGCGTGATTGTCATTAATTGATGGAAGATCGTAATTAGGTGTGACAACTAAGTGTGATTGTCAATTGATGAAATTGCTTATATTTGGGATGAATTTGACTATGCTTGCCTAATTGTCAATGTACCCAACCAATAACTTCTTGCATGTAGGTCGATTCCTCGTAGTCATTATTAGAGGATATGATTGTGCAATCTCTATGATTCTCGCTAGTAGAACATTGGGTTAGTTGTATTGGGTCCCCATATTTATTGCTACCTTTGGGGTATTCTACGATGTCAATCTTCTAGAGTGACTTGAGGGTAAGGGATATTGTGTGATCTCGATCGTCCACTCTAGCTATAACTGAGGTGAGGTGAGAGATGTATTTACTCAAAAGTTGTTGACAAGCTCTCCGAGATATGTGATCAATGCATTATAGTAGGATAAAGAGTTGATGATCAATTGATAGTCTAGAAATGTGAACCGGTTGCACCCAAGACTCGTTAAATCATACTCATATATTTTGTGTTAGTTGCTTGCTGATTTAGTGAAATGAATAGGTGTAGTGTTTTTTCCTGAAACTAAAACCCCACATTTGTTACCACACACGTGACATCTTTGTGCATTTTTAGCTTCACATAATACTTGATTGACTCCCTTGTCTCTATGGACAACCCCTACTTTCTACTACCTCCTCTTTAGTAGTTAGGCGCATTAGGCATTTATAAATTCTATCTTTGAGATGCGCAACAACGACCTCCCATCAAGTATGGAAATTTTTCAAAAAATTTATGGTAGTTAGTGTTATTTAAGCAAATCATATTACCTACATTTTCCTCCATCATTTAAACAAATACAAAACAAGCTCACACCCAAGAAACCAAAGAACGAGGAACAAGACTCTGATACACTTTGATTAGAAGATAACCAAAACTATCATTCCATATTTGCTTGAATATATGAGTAGAGACAATAAAATATAATCTATAATAATAACTAAAGTAACAAGTTTTTAGCCATGTGACATCCCCTAACTTTGTCATGTCAGATTTCCACTAGTAAAAATTACCTTATTTCCAAAATCTTTTCATTAAATACAACTTGTCTTTAATGCACAATTCTTTTCTAAAAAATTGAAAAGGGCATCAATTAGTATATTTTATTTTCTTAAAATTTTAATTTGATATATGCATTTCCCAACATTTAACCTACCAATAATTTATCAATTTTTAATTGTATGACTCTTTTTTTTTTTTTACATTTGTGCTTGGTGTAGACAAACTCTTTAACATTTCATCTTCTAAGAGTGCTTTGCTTTTGGATTTCTTTAAAAGATATGGCTAAATTTGTGGACATCTACGCTCAGTATAGAAGAAAAAAAATGCATGGAAACTTTTCCAAACACGTGACCATTGTAACTAAATTGAGCAAGACCGTTGAAGTAAATGGAGTTGCAAATTTATTTTTCTATAAGTATGTTTATATGATAATTTATATTACAACGTGTATAACATTGATGTTAAAACCTTACCTTGACTTCAAAGTCATTTTTTTAGTTAATTAACATATTTTTAATTTAGATTTCGTATTTTTTATATATGTCATGTGCTGTCTTATACCTCTATTTATAACTAAGAAAACTTTTGCTACTTCCTTTTAAAAGATACATAATTTTATAAATTTAATAGTTATTGATTCATTATCAATATATATTTCATATTTTTATCACTATAATTTTAGTAACGTAAAGTATTTCTATACAATTAAAAATACTAGATAATACCCGTACCGATGCACGAATTATGAACAAAGATTTAAATATAATATAATATAATTTTAATAAGTAATTATTTTTTGTCATGTGTATATGAGAATTATACATGCTGAAAAATTTATAATAAATTTATATATTTATTAATATTATAATCCATTAATGAAATAAAATAAGTTTGATCTTTGTTGACACGTACATATTTTATATAAAAATGTATTAAGTTATATAAAAAATACTTATACATTATAAAAAATATTAGTGACAAAATAAGAAATGTCAGTTGCATAATTTTATAACGTAGAAGTATTTTTTATACAAATTAATATATATATTTTTTAATATAAAATACATATTTTTCAACAAAGATCAAGTTGATTTTCTTTCATTCAATGCATTATAATATTAATACATATATTAATATAAAAAAATTGTAGCATGTGTAATTATCATATACATATGACAATAACTTATTACATATTCAAATTATAAATTATACTTTTAAATATTCATTTATAATCTTTACATCGGCACAAGTATTAACTAGTTTCATGAACAAAGTAAAATAAATCAAGCACACGTGATACACGCATTACATGGAAAACTCCTTCAATGTGAAAGGTAAAAATCACGAGGTCATTGACCCATCTCAACCATATTCAGGAAATCAACAAAGAGTGTTATAATATCCTTAACAACAAGATACTAAAATAAAAATTTGACTCATAACAGAGTAAGGATCAATAGCCACTACGATAATAAAGATTACATAACAAGAGGAGAAGAAATCACCAAATTGCAGAGCTTCTTCTCGAGGATAACTAAGCCCCTTGTAGATCTCTGAATCCAGTATTCATTGTTCATAATATAGAAGTACAACATGTAAAAACCCACCAAAGTTTCAGCCAAATCCAACGGTCCCATATTGAGAAAATGCAGTTCTACTGACACATCGCTTGAAAGTGGGAAAATCCCCCTTTCGCTCACTTTGTGTCTTTTCTCCACCTCTTTCTTTTGTTGTACATTCTTGGCCCCCATCCATAATCTATTGAAACCATAATTCATGGTGAGATAAAAGAATGGAATGGACATTATAATTTTGCGCCAAATTCTACAAATGTTTCTGGACTATTACCTTACATGCGAGGAAAAACTCAAAAGAGAAATTTCTGAATTAATTCCAAAAAATACTAGAAGGTACCCGGAGCTAGTCAATGGAACCTTATATTGAAAGGCTAAATCTCCCCATCATCTCAAAAACCATAAGAGGCACAACCCAAGTAGCCTTATGATTGTCTCTACTAAAGCATAAATAAAAAAGACTAATATACAATCTTCAGAATAATTTTTTTAGTAGTAGTGAGAAAGGCATCAGCTACAACGTCACAACTAACAAAATCAGCACAACATTCAAGTAACTATGGATCCACTGCAGCTTATCGTGGACGACATGTGGAACCTCAATACCATCATCAGTATCCTTATCAACTACACATTCTTCAATAAAAAGGTAAAATGGTTCAAAATTATATAAAAATGCTCATGTGAATATCCAATAATTGAGGCAATTATGAATTTATACAAATCCAATTTTGCAAGAACTTCTCGAATCTCCATATTGAAAAGCTCGTTTGTATTAATTTGACTTTCACCTAGGAAATTGAGGATTTCCCGCGGCCTTTCCAAGTAGTAGTTCAGAGATAAGTTGCACGAGTATACATCTGAGAGAATAACATCAGGACTGTTCCATATTAGGGATTTCATCCCATTCGGACTTATTGGCGATTTTATTCAAAAATCATTTCTCAATTGAAACCCACGAGAAATATGATACTCCCCTTGTCCTAGCATACGTTGTATACTTTGACTTTTGACAGCTAACTCAAAAAAGTTTGACCATTAATATCTTTGATAATGTAAGATAAAAAATATAAAAATAAAAATAATTTTCTAACAAATACACATCAAGACAAATCTAACACAATGACTCATGATTATATCCTTACTTATATATCAATAGAATTTTATAGTTTAAATTCGTCTATTTGACTAAATGAAAAGAACAATTGTAGCTTTTAATGGGACAAAGGGACTATATAAATTGGATAGGGTCGGAGGACTAGTGGTATTGAGTAAATTTTTTTTTGTTTGATTGGAATTGAATCTTGTGTGTTGCTGATTTAAATTCAAAATTCAATGGTTGTTCATTGGGCTCTTATAGTGTTTGTGTTCTTCGAATTAGCACAACTTTCCTTCCGTGGCTCCGACAGCTGGTCACAAAATATAACGTTTACCTGGTCCTTCTGATTACTCAAACTCCTTTCCTCAACCACATCCACTTTCAGCTTAGCACGCTCTGCCTACTATTCATGCAAGCGCTCAGGCAAACACTTTGCTAACTCCCGCACCCGACCTACACCAACTTTTTACTTCTTCTTCTGCCAAGGGTTCAATTGAGCATCGGTGTAATGCCCCTTAGCTTTCCTTCCACCATTACCCAACCCAGTCACAACAATCTTCGGCAGCGTCATTCCAGGATAAAATGCATAATCGTTAACAAAAGAAAAACAAATACACTTCGCAAAATCATTAGAATTTTTTTGAAGATAAAAATCAATATAATTAAACACACAAAAATCTCATAAAAATTAATGTCAAAAGCGACAACCTCGCTTCCCCCTGAGTCTACTTATCTTCATGGAATGCGCAAACAATACTACCCTAATCTTCCTAACCTTCATCAATTCCCCTAACTTGTATGATTTCCTATCCATGGGAACAACCGAATTCCACGAAGGCATAGGCTTACCATCCAAACCTTTGACAAAAATATACATGTCCTTCCACGTCCCGCAGTTGCTGGGAAAATCCTTCACAATTCTTCCACTCCCGGCGCTCATCAGGTGAAAAAACCTAGTAAAATCACCCACATTTACCGACTTTCTGGCATGCTTACATAACTCCACAAAACCACTCATCACGGCAACACCCTTAGATGAAACTGAGAAAGAGCAATCCCGTGAGCCTCAATAATGCCCACCACAAAATCTGGGATGGGTAAAGTCAATCCATGTAGGAAATGATGTTCATAAACACCAAATACCTAGCGGGAAGGTTCCACACCCTTTCGCCGGGGACAAGTATCTAGATTTCACACCCATCCAAACTTGGATGATGTATTTCCAGAGACACTAAGAAACCCTTAGTAATAACACTATCTTTCTCAACCACATCTTGACTACTCCCTTCCCCTACCTCTCTGTCATCCCCGACAATCATCTCATCCCCGGAGTGCATATCACTACGTGCCGCCCCATTAACAACCAGATCAGGTTGAGCACCGAAGAAAGATGATTCAGAACGTACAACCACCATATTTATAGGAAAGAGAACAAAAATTGAAATAGTACCTTCAATAGATAATAGCTCTAACGAACAACCACGCAGTATCTGCTTATGCTTTTGTGAACCAGAAGAAACAAGGTAATTTTTTTAACACATTCTTACCCTCGATAAACCCAAACCGATAAAGTCACCTTTTAGGAATGCACCTTTTCGAGGTAATAAATAACTTGTGTCATTTATGAATAAGAACCGGTACTCGTTAAACGCACCCTGAAATGATTGCAACACATGTCGTTTAGCTTGTTTATCAATTTTGTCCTCTATTTTCGAAACAACGTATCCCATTCCTCGAAAATTGAGGCATATTAATCGACAAGCAAAATAAAAGCCTTGAATCTAAATGTGCATTTTCTTTTACCACGATGTTATACTCAGCTACCTCACCATTATCTTAACCACCTCCAACCATTATTTATTTCTGCTCTCACAAAGGCAAACAAATCATTCTTCTGTTCACCCAAAAATTTATACTATTCGCAGTACGCATTTTATAACTTCGTGGTTGGGAAGACTTATGGTATATACATGGCCAACAAAGTCCTAGCATAAGAACCACCTTGCTAAAACCAGTCCGCTAACCAATTGGAAACCAACCGAGTTCACTTCACTGTCAGATAATTGATTCCGGAAAAAGTGCAAAATCACCACTCACCACAACACCCTCTATTAGACCATGACTTAGAAGAGTGGAATACATCACGCGAGCCAAGATCACACGATCAAGGGGCCTATAAATAAAGCAAACCACCAATTGAAGGTACTTCCTCCATCCCACTTCAAATTTCACACTTTACTATTTGACGTTATTCTTTATCAAATTTTGATCACATATTTGAATAGATTTATAAGCAAAAAATATTACCGTATGTGATATAATCAAAAGTTAAAATGTGTCATTTTTGCTACGACAGATAATATATTTTACTTTAAATATTTAATGTTTCTAACCAAAAATCAAACATTAACCGAAGACTATAAACATTTAACTTATATAGTTATAATTGAATATCGTTTTTCATATTTTTCCAAGACTTTGTCTTGTGTTAAAGCCTTTTTCTAATATGGTAAGTGAGAGTTAAATTTGGCATAATGCCTTGAAAATAGAAGGAAAAAAATAGAGAGAAAAGTCGAGCAACTAAATGACCGTCAACTGATCGTTCTGCCTGCTACAAACTTCGAGTTTCCAGATTGTATCGCCGAACCGTTGCGATTTCAACTCTTTCTCTCTCATTAATTAAACCCCTCACCGGCAAGATCTGTTCTTCGCATTGGCTGAAGACTCGCGCGCTGGCCGGATATTCGTTCAATCATCTTAATTCCGTTGTTTGATCCGGTGGATCAGATTGATTGATTGATGGCTCCGGTGTCGGCTCTTGCGAAGTACAAGTTGGTGTTCCTGGGGGATCAATCGGTGGGAAAAACCAGCATCATCACTCGATTTATGTATGATAAATTCGACAACACATATCAGGTAATTCAAATCGATACATGTAAGCTCTCTATTTTGCCGATCTCTTTTGATATCTGTAATGTACACGGGGATCTGTGATCATTGGATCTGACGCACTTGATACGCCGCGTTTTATGGCGCGAATGTTTTGTTCAGTTTCGTGTTTGATCTGATGGCTTGAACTACAGGTGTAATTTTACGTTCATAAGTATGTTACGAATATTTTGTTAAAATTGATCCAGATTTCGTGTTAATTATGAAACAATTTGATGTTAATGGTAGTGGCTCTGTTTTTTATTATGAATGATATCTTTCCTGGCCTGACCAAATTTAATGTCTTATTGTGTATTAAACCTCTACGCAGGCAACCATTGGGATTGATTTTCTATCGAAGACAATGTATCTTGAAGATCGAACTGTGCGACTTCAGCTCTGGTACGAGATTGTTTTACTTGAATCTTGGGTAGGGTGTTGATGCGTACTTCAATGAGTCGTGTGAAATCTTTGTGTTTCTTGTCTTTGCTGGTTAGTGTTGTTTACTTCTCAGTCTAGTGGTGACATAAAATATATTGGAGACCTGCTGAAAGCTTTGCCGAATTGTGTTTTAGGGAGTCCATATGTTGACCTAATTGAAGTCTTTCTTGTTTAAATGTCGTAACTTGCATTATAAGTTTGATACCTAAGCCCTAGAGCTTGTAGCCTTGTACTGATGACCAGCTTCTCTGTTTAGTTGGTATAAAGGGTCTTTTATCATTCCTAGTTTTGAGAGCAAGTTTCTAAAGTAATCTGATGACTGATGCCAATATTTTGTATAGAGAAGCTGTTTTGTGATAGCCACTATGAACTTGCTACATCCTTTAGATTATTCTTGTTAAGGAAACCTGGTAGTTGGTATGATAACAATCTCTTAGAGTCTATGGCCTAGTATTTCCAGATTGGCTTTAACTTATAAAGGTTTATACATTCTTATTCTTTATTCTGTTGGTAGGGATACTGCTGGACAAGAACGTTTCAGGAGTCTCATTCCCAGCTATATCAGGGATTCCTCGGTTGCCGTCATTGTGTATGATGTTGCAAGTACGATCTCTCTTCTCTTGTTAGCGCTGTATATATGTTTTGCTAGGTCAAATATACTTCAGGTGGCTGTCTTAAGGAGCACACAATCATTTCAATTGTGTTATGGCATGAATCCCTTTTTGTTTCCTTTTTCTTTTCTTCACATACATAATTCTATTGAAGTATGCAAGGCAATGTAGTCTACATTTAGTGCTTATTGGCTGCACCCCCACCCCCCAAACCCCTCCGTTCTGGTTTTACCTGGATTCCTTTAATGTAGTTTTATGGGATTTTGACAGTTACCCATACTCATCTAAATTGACTTCTTGTTCTCTGGGGTGTAGGCCGACAGTCCTTCCTGAACACTTCCAAGTGGATTGAGGAGGTCCGCACTGAGAGAGGCAGTGATGTTATCATCGTCCTTGTTGGCAATAAAACTGACCTCGTGGATAAAAGGTACCAAAGATTAATGAATTTTTCTTGTTAGGATGAAAGGAAGTTACATCGATGAAAGTCTTCTCAGATGGATTTATGTGTTTTGTTTTAATAGAGCTTTGATTTCAATGGCTAAAGTTGTCAAGTGTTTTATGGCCGATTACTTGAATGTCTTTCTGGAATATTAACACATCCCTTTCTCATCTTGGACACTCAATGCCGTAGTTGTATACAAATCAATTTTTGAGGTTGTAAGTATCCATTTGTCTTTGGCCAATTTGAATGAGTTTGTTATCATCATTTGTTACAATTAGAGCAATATACCTGGAATCAGGAAGAATCATCAATTTGGAGTATTATATTGTTAACAGGATTAACTATATGTTGAAGAATCATGTTTGGGCTGTAAGATTCCTGTGTTGTGCAAGACACTTGGTTCTCTATTGTCCATCTGTTGGATTCCTTAGAATGAATTGATATAGCGTGATTGTTCAGTGTTTCTTATCAATCCCGTGGTGTGCTATGTCACTCTTTTGGCTTCCTTTAATTTGCCTTCCTTGGAATCTTGCTTCTTGCTGTTAGGCTCATCTCACTGTGCAAGAAAGGCAAAAATTAACTTGAGCTCTATAGAAGGCTCAATGATGGAATTTGTCTAATTTAGTACTTCAGTTTTGGAATTTGTTGAATTTATCCAAGACCTCATACAATGTTGTTTTGGGTTCATTTTATAGGCAAGTGTCAATAGAGGAAGGAGAAGCCAAGGCTCGTGAGCTTAATGTTATGTTCATTGAAACTAGTGCCAAGGCTGGTTTCAATATAAAGGTAATTGTCGATTAAGAATGTTAGCATGCCATAGTGTCAGTTATTAATTTGGCGTTCTCCTCAAATATCAATCTTGTTGATAAAACTTTATCGAACGGTATGCTCACTATCAAGTTTGCAAATTGGTTTGCAGCCACTTTTTAGGAAGATTGCTGCAGCATTGCCAGGAATGGAGACGCTTTCTTCTACAAAGCAAGAAGACATGGTCGACGTCAATCTCAGGTCTACCAACTCAAATGCAGCTCAGTCCCAACAACAGTCAGGTGGATGTGCCTGTTGATAGAGGAGATGACTTCTGCTTCGTTTGCGCATAACTTCATTGAGCTCCATAGATGTCTGTAAAGTACTCCTTTGCGTTGGAAAGGATTGAGTTTCGTTTGGGTGTGGTTGATGCTCAGAGAATGCCATTCAGTTAATTTTAGCATCATTAATAGTTATTGAAAATTTTACTGTATGAATATGTTGGTCTGTAGTCTCACTTCAGATTTTGGCCCTTGGACTGCCGAATTTTGGTATCTATTAAATCAGGTTCTATATTCAAATGGTGTTTTTTTTAGTTGTATATGAACAAGGTAAATTTTTAAGACTATATTTTGCGTTGAGTTAGTTGTCACTATGTATGGGTGAACATTAACATACACAGCAATTCGGATTCTCTATGGCACATTTGTGCCACTGATGCGATGTTTTTACATTTGTGCTTCATTACTACTTAACCCATCTTAAATTAAAGTATCAAGCAGAATTGTACCATTCTATTAGAAAATTCACAATTCAAAGTCGATCTATTAGGAGAATGACATCAGCTTAAAGCAAAGATTTTTTCTAATTTAAATCTGCGAAATACAAGACGTAAGAGCACTTAGAAGACTCAATCAGGCAGAACAAACTAAATGCAGAATACTACGAGAATAACTGAATCCTATAAGGATGATATACTGTCAACACATCATGCTTAGCGCTTGTTATTTAAATTTCTATGCTAAAGGTGCAAAGCTCTCTACCAGTATCCAAGAGCATAGAAGTATCATCAGTTTCTTCAGCATCTCTTACTGCCTTCCTTGCCTTGACCTCGTCGATGTAATTCTGATAGATATAAGAAGAAAACCCCCAAAGCGCCACAATCATGGCAATAATCTTAACTCTGTTCATTTTGTCATGAAAGACCATGAGAGCAGCAAGTGGAGTGATTGCCAGTGAAAGCGTACTGATAACATTAGAGAAGAGTGACGACACCACATATATCAAACCCACCACGAGCACATCACAAACCTGCCAAGCTACTGCCGTCCACACCAATGTCAAAACATAAGCAAGTTTTCCAGAGCTGAAAGTAATCATCTCTCCATGCAGCGTTTTCCATTCGCCACTCGCAAAAAGACCAACTGTGCAGATACCAGTGGCCACCGCTGATGTGCAGATTTGCATTTCCAACACCACAGAGAATGTTTCCTTCTTTAGAACTTTCTCGAAGGAAAGCTGCATAAGGGAGCAAATGAGAGAGTAGACGATGGATGCTCCGAGAGTAGCAACAAATCCAACCACATATTTCCCCTCGGAGAGACCTGAAGGCTCAGTGGAGTCGCCGTTCATAGCAATGAGGGAAGCAGATAGTGTGAAAGCCACCACAGAATTCAGAATCA
>JAUOBV010000008.1:6762653-6773088 GCA_032360425.1 Rubia occidens
GTAGGCCTTGTTTGCCAAAATTATAGTGGATTGTTCAGAAGGCCGAGGGGGATGTACTTCAGTGCTGAAGACCGTGGTGAGATGATGTCAATGGTTTATAATTGGCCATCGGATGAGGTTTGCTGCTCTTTCAATTCTATGTATCTTTACGATCTTTAGTGTTCTGGTTTGAGGTGGCTTTCCTGGTTAGGTAATACTAATATTGTCTGAATCTTGAAACAGTGCTCATAAAGTTTTACTATTTAATGAAGTCTCGTCAGAGTTTCAGTTGAAGTTTCTTTATTCTTATAGCTGGAGCTCTCGATGCAGGTTGATATGATTGTAGTCACAGATGGAAGCAGGATATTAGGTTTGGGTGATCTTGGAGTTCAGGGAATTGGCATTGCTATTGGGAAGCTAGATCTCTATGTAGCTGCTGCTGGGATAAACCCTCAGAGAGTATGATTCTTACTCGATCTACTCATCCATTACGAACACTAGTTAAAGCAAGCGAAATATGGCAAGTAATGTAGTTAAAGGCCTAGTGTAAGAGTTGCTCAACTAATGGTTTTCTTGGTACTGTGAGAAAATTCAGGTTGTTGACTAGTAATAAATAAGCATTACTATTTAAGCACTTTTCAAGTTATGTGGGGCAAAAAGAGATTAGTGCTTTGCTTATACTGCTGGAATAATTGGAAGTATCTTTTGTTTAGACTTTTTTTTTGTTCTTTTTTACTTTGACTTTGTTTTACTCTTCTATAAGACATACCGATATTGTATTGGAAAAGTATTAGGGAATATTCAAGATAGGTTAAGGTATATTTGCAATGTAAAAAGAATATTATAAAATAATAAGTGAGGAAAAAACAGGTAATGAGAAACCAAAAGAAACATAGTATTTACTGCCTTTTAGATTCAATATTACAAATATAAGATAAAAATAAATATTAACTTCTGCTTCAGCTTTATGCAAATGTAGGCACATTCTATTTCTACAGTTTATAGATATTCTGTGTCTGGGAACTTTCCTCCCATGTAGTTTGTACACTGTCATATCATTAGTGGACATCTAAACTTGTGCCTAGGTAATGCAGAGAACATTAAGTTCTCATTCTAGTAATTAATCATTTGCTAAGAGCTAATATTTTCTCTCTTGTCTTTCAATAGGTACTTCCTGTCATGATTGATGTTGGGACCAATAATGAGAAGCTTCTAGCTAATCCATTGTGTAAGTTATTTTTTCTGCCATATCGATTGTGGTAAAATCAGTATCTTAGTTGTGTTAATTGGTTCTAGCTTTTTATCTCAGGAGAATAAATTCTGCTGTGCTCAATTTTTGTTTCTATTTACCCCCTTTATCAAGCTTGCTTTATGATGCATATGTCTTATTTCCAAAGTAATGTTTATCAATGCTGGAAATTTAGAAGTTTTAGTCAGCTTTTCTTACTTTAAAGTACTCGTGTTAGAACTATTATGTTTTTTGTGTCAGTTGGACTACCTATATGTGGAATGGGGCACAATGTTTTGTCTTGCTTCTGGTGACATAAATTTTATTTTTATAGATTTGGGTCTGCAAGAACATCGGCTTGAAGGAGATGAATATCTTGCTGTGATAGATGAATTTATGAAAGCTCTTTTTACTCGCTGGCCTAATGTGATTGTGCAGGTACTTGTGTCTTTATTATTTCTTGTATTTGAATATTAAGTTAAACACCTTTGTGTTGATCTTTTTTGTCTATGTTTATATCTTAAGATGATATTTATTCCTGACTGAATTCTTGCAGTTTGAAGATTTTCAAACCAAGTGGGCATTTAAACTGTTGCAGCGTTATAGATATACCTACAGAATGTTTAATGATGATGTTCAGGTAAATTTCTCCCTTCACAAGCCATAGAATTTCAATTGAGATCACTTCATATGTAATAATGGAAGTAAACAGGATTGCCTGTGAAAGAAGAAAAAGGCCCTTTTATAATAGAAATTATAGCAGCTGTAGTATGGGCTGTAGAGGGTGTTGAGTTTATGAGATAGTTGGAACACATCTAATACAATGGGGAAGATCAAAGTGTTTTGAGCCTCTGGTGGACTGTTTTTCTCCATTATCTATCTCTCTTCTTCTTCTTCTTTTTCATTTTTTAAAAATGAACTTGCTTGGTCGATATTTTTTATATTGTTCATTGCTTCTAGTCACTCTTTAACATCTTCAGTTTTGTTCCACGATCTGCTTCGTGTACTTATTCTTTCTTTTTCTCTTAAAAACCTTCATACGGTGGAGGTTCTAGACTGTTCTTAATGATAGCCTGAGATCAGAAGTTCTTTTGATTATACTTTCTTGTCTCTAAATTCAAAATTTGCCTTGATTTGATTAGTTGTATGTCAAATGCATGTCAGGACTCAGGAGATATAAAATGTAAAAAAACTAATAAGTTACTGTGGATACAGGGAACCGCAGGAGTTGCCCTAGCTGGTTTATTAGGGGCTGTAAGAGCACAAGGAAGGCCAATGATTGACTTCCCAAAAATGAAGATTGTAGTTGCTGGTGCTGGAAGGTAATGCCAACTTTAGATCTCAGGTTTTCTGTTCTTCAATGTTCCTTTTGGGTTTTCCATTTTAGGTTATGATTCATCAAAGTGGAACTCGTATCATTTTTATGATGGTAATTAGGCTATAGATCTGGGAATGATTTTCAAGGGGAAATAAATGAAATCACTTCATAAAATATTGTCAGTGTAAATTTTTTCATTAGCAACAGCTGTCAACTCTATCAAGGAATTTTCATTTATTAAATTAGCAGTCATTTATTCCTAAAAGGAATGCCTCTGGAACTTGTTTGCTAATAATAAACTGTAAGTTATATTCTCATAACTGCTACAGGATCAATGCATTTCTGGTGTACATAGGATGGATATCCACTATTCAGTCTTATCCATGGGTACCTTTAGTGGCTCAGGAAATGGGTTTCATGACTTTTGCAATCCATGTGAAAGTTTTTTGCAGAATCGGCACTGCATTCTTACTATTTTTAGAAACCTAGTAAGAACAGCAGAAGATGGGAGGGGGGAGAAGATGTTTGTTAGCTAGTATATTAAGCATAGCTTAAAATCTTGAGTTTTTTGGTTACGATGAATATTTTATATTGTGACGTATGCTATTTTATTTCATTTTGAGGGTGATTATTTTCTCTCCTTGTATATTAAATTTATATTTCCTCCTGACACTGTTTTGGTCTGTCTTAGTTTCTGCAGCACAATCATTTTTCTCTCCCAAGTTTCAAGTATAGCTTGATTTGCTAGTATATTAAGGACTTTAAAGTACTGATGTGGGGAGGTTTAATCTTTTGAAAAAGATTGAAGAAAATATTGGAGTAGTTGAGCTCATACATGTTGGTCATGCATATAAAATTTTGGTGGTAGTAAAAATGTTGTTACTACAAAATATAAGTTCATTATATTGAGGTTACTACAAACTCCATCTTCACTACATGGAGGTAGTAACATCCTTGTAAATTATTGCAGTTGTTTGCCCAGCGCAAACAGCATTCTTATTAAGATCTAATCTAGCTTATGAACTTCTTCTGGTGCTAACTTTTGTTCAAAATACTTGGGATGTTTATTATGAAGATTTGTGCTCTTGTGTTTGATTGGTAAGCCTGCTCATATTAGCTTGTCTATACAGTGCAGGAATAGGTGTTCTTAATGCTGCCAGGAAGGCAATGGCAAGGATGTTAGGAAACACTGATATTGCTTTTGAAAGTGCCAGAAGTCAATTTTGGGTGGTCGATGCCAATGTGAGTAACCTCGCTGTGTGTTTCAGTTAATGTTGGTTTATGCCTTTTTAGTGCAGTAACTGTGTTACTTTATCTGTGCTGAAATGTTGCTCGTGTTAGAGATATTGCATGAATGAGCTTGACCGGCTAGCAAGCTTCATAGTTTGAATTCAGTTTATGATTGAGAATACTGGTCAATTGCTGCTTCATGGAACTTTTATATTTACATCTTTAACACGTGGTCCCCTTGATTTGTTTGCTGTCCAATTTATCCTGGATACATTATTTGAATTCCAGTCTATCATTAGCTGTTTTAACCATGTGCCTATTCCTTTCTGTGACCAATAAAATCAACGAGGATACTTGAGTTTTCTTTAGGCATGCGGTAATCTGCTTCCTACTTGACCAGAGTTTTTGTTCCAATGGCCAGAATCCGCAGCCCACAGTCGAGCCTAATAAGCTATAGATAAGTGGGTGTACACTATTCTGTAAATAAAAAAGTTACTATACCCACTTTGAAATTGAAAAACAAATCAAAACAGGTATTCTGTATGATTCAGAGAAAAAAATTGAGGAAAAATCCATTGACGCAGCTCTTGATCAAGATATATTCATTTGTTTTAAGATGGTGTGAGTTTGTTAAATTGTAACCAAGATGTTCAACTCATTCCCAAGTTTTCTGTGGATATCAATTCAACTTTTTTTTTCTTTAATATAAAAATTAAACCTCTATTGTGTGTCTAGGGACTAATAACTGAGGCACGTGAAGATATTGATCCTGAGGCTCGTCCATTTGCCAGAAAGGTGAAAGAAATCGACCGTCAAGGGCTCAGGGAAGGAGCAAGTCTGGTGGAAGTGGTAAGTAAAAGTTTGACATTTTACAACCCCAAAACTATTTCCCATAGAAAGATATCAATCTCCCATCTATATAAAGGTTCCTGTCTATCGTTTTGTCACACAGACTTTCTTCTGCTTTATAAAAGATCCTGATTTTGCACTTGTGTTCAGAATTTACAAGTGTATGTCTAAGCACAGTGGCAATAATAAATTTGAGCCTACAAGTACCTTATGCATGCTGATGTCTTGTTAAGTACTGAAATGATGCAAGTTTGGGAGAGCAAACAAATTAGCTTTTTCCAGTGCATTGTTCATTGAAAATCACTGAATAACTTGGCTTTCTGTAAAATGGTTTTATTTTCCAAGTTGTATTAGGATAAAACCTGAGTTCATTATGCAACAGAAAAACTTTAGAAAAAGTGGCTTTAGTTTTTAAATGTGTTGCTGTGATTATTTAATTGTTACAATTAATCCTAACTACGATAAGTTTTTATCAGGTGCGGAAAGTAAAGCCAGATGTTCTCCTTGGTTTGTCTGCAGTTGGAGGCCTATTCTCTAAGGAGGTATGCCCGTATGCCTAACTTGGATTTTTTGTCTGTTTGTGTTTGAAATGAAATTTAGTGGTTGTAAGCTGAGTCAGTTGTGAAGTAGGATATAACCACTGAGTTTTGGCGATACAGTTGCATAATTTTATGGTCTTGTTTGAGTTTGAGGGCATGATATGCTGATCTTTGTGGTATTATGGACAACTTCAATGTTCGACTTCTTTGTCCTATTCTTAAGCAGTCTTGCAAGTTAATGACAGTGTAAAATGCTTCTCAAGAACATACTTTACTCTGCATGTTTTCTAATGCAAAGCTGAAATGACCTCTGTTCTACCTTCTAACATATTTAAGATGTTGCTCATATAGGTAGCTGGCCATCCTTACCATCCTCTTGGCTTATCTTATCCTTTTCTCTTCTGTCAACCCATGCATGGTTGATCCTATGCACCTAGAAAAAATGGCCAGTAGTTTGTAGGAGAACCGTTCATATGTCATCCATACTACTCTGTACATGCGAGACTTTTCTTTTCCCATCATATTGGCAAAAGATTATCTTATACATTCGCTTTCTCTCTTTTATATCACTGTCAGCTCCAGAGCTCACACAGATATGTGCATGTGCGCGCGTGCACGCACTGGTCTTTCCTTGATCAGTTTCCAATTTATTTGAATGCTCTTCTTTCTTCAGGTATTAGAAGCCCTTAAGGATTCAACTTCTACAAGACCAGCAATCTTCCCAATGTCAAACCCTACCACCAATGGTATTTTAAAAAATATTCTCCCCTTTGACTGGTCTAAAAGAAATTAAAAGTTTGTTTTTGCTTCTTTGATAAATCGTTTCTTAATCTTTGATAGCTGAATGCACCCCGGAGGAAGCATATTCGATTGTCGGTGACAACATTATATTTGCTAGTGGCAGCCCTTTCCAGAATGTAGACTTGGGTATGTATAGTTTTTCATGTTTTGCTTTCATAGTTACTTCAATGCTATCTTATCTTTTATTTATGTTTGTACTGGACTTGTATTACTCGTTGGATTGTTAGGCATTTATTAAAGTTACTTTCTTCCGACAAGGTACCATTTATCTATCATAATTTAACTCAAGTGCACCAAGTGGAACTCTTGTTATTTATTTATCTCTTCAACCATGATATACCATGTGAAACCCTTTGCTTGTGCTCATCACCAAGCTAAGCACTTTCAGAGTGGACCTAAAAAGGAAAATGAGATTTATGACGCGCATTTGTGGAGGATATGCTTGAAAGTTGAGAAATTATTTATATTTTGAGAACCATGAAAATAATCTTCCTTTGGTGGACCTGGTTATTGGTTATGGATCCTGGGGGTATATGAAGTATAAAGATGCATCTTTCTTTACCTTTTGTCTTTCAAGAGTAATGTAATGCAGACCTATTTCCCATATCATGCTCTTGAATGAGTGCTTGTGTTAGTTTCATGGTCAGAAACAAGTGACATTCTATAGCCTGGAAGGACATAGTTATGTTAGAGATTTCTTGGAATAATACTCTTACTGTGACCAACATATGTGTTCAAAATCACCACCACTTAACAAGAATGGTCTGGATCAGTTTATATTGTTTATATTAAATTAGTCATACTAATACATTCACTTCTTGCATATATACATATATATACACATGTATAATTATATAGATGTATGTATATAGAGAGTATACTTATATGTTTGCATTCTAAGCAACTCTCAATTCCATAGGGGGTGGACGAATTGGGCACTGCAATCAGGGAAACAACATGTACTTATTTCCAGGGTAAGATGGTGAATTTTGACTTTCAGAACTAAAAGATTGTTTTATGCTTATTTTGTCATCTGAACCTGTGGTACAGGATAGGACTCGGTACTCTTCTATCAGGGTCAAGGATTGTCTCTGATGGCATGCTACAAGCAGCAGCCGAGTGGTATTTCCTTTTATTTACAGTGCAATATATTCTCTTATGAGAGGTTTTGTTAGTTTAGATCTCAAATATGAATGGAACCTTCTGTAAGCTGATGGTCTTGGAAAAGAAAAGTGTTTTTTTTATCTGGGAGAGGGGTGCTATAAGGGGTTTGTGTTGTTCAATTTGTGAAAGTTTAAGCTTTCTCATATTGCTCTCTGATTTACAGACTATTTTTGAATAGCCTTTACAGGCTGGAACATTATACAGAACATTTGTGGCACTGATACCTACCACAGCATATGCTAAGACTAAATTAGGTTGCTTAAGAGGGATGAATTTTGTAGATAATATGTTAACATATATTAAAAGTATTTCTTCCTGAAAAGCAAGAATTGTTAAGATCTATTGGTGCTTTCAAAATTTCAGTCTAGCTGAATATATGACCGAGGATGAGGTGCATAATGGCATCATATACCCTCCCATATCCAGGTATTAATGGATTCCAGTGATTCAATTGCTTTGCTTTAAATCTCTACTTGAGCACTTTACCTCCAATTTAGGGTCCTGTCCTTTCTTTTCTCTTCACCGATTTATGTTACTTATGCATGCAGAATACGTGATATAACCAAGGAAGTAGCTGTAGCAGTCATTAAGGAAGCAAAAGAAGAGGGTCTAGCACAAGGATACCGTGACATGGACAGACGTGTGTTGCGCAATCTTAATGACGTATGGCTTTTGTTGATCTTAACTTTTATTTTTTGCTTGAAATGCTGATATAGCATTTACGTGGGAGTACTCATGCGCTAAATAGCTGCACTAAAACAACTCCGTTAAGCTCTTTTCTGTGATGATTTTTTGGTGTATCATCTGGACACTTTGCAGTAAATACCGTGTAGTCCCTAGTGCAATCGTAAAATGACATGAGAAAACTAGGAATGGGATCGATGATGTGCAACAGACCATTGTGTGGTGTTAATTTCTCTGGGTTCAATTTCTCAGCCTGTTCTTTCCAAAATTTGCAGGAAGAAATTTCCAAGTATGTTGAAGACAACATGTGGAGCCCCGAATATCCGACACTTATATACAGGGAAGATTGAAGACCATCTTCTGGTGATGCTACATCATTGAAGTTTAAATGCTGCATTTGGTGAGTGTACCATTATTTGGACCTCATGTGACTCACCTAATAATAAGTGTGTTTCGCCGGGTTCATAAAACCTACTAATATATGCTGTATTGTTGTCCTAAATGTGCATATCTTCGTGTCTAAACGAGCCTGTTAAATAAAATATTTCCCTCTTTTCAGGACTGTGAAGTTATCACTCTATTGATGTGTATATAACAGTTGTCAGTATCAATTAAATCGACCTCTTTTGTAGTTCCTGATCAGGAGCTTCGTACAAGATAGTGAGGCTGTTTGGAATTCCGTAACCGATTATATCATGAAGTTGCATGTCGAATTTGGTGTATTGAAATGGATTTTCTTCTACTTTGCATTATTACTCGTCCATGTAGAAAAGTTGGATTGTACTTGTGTTAACAATATTAAGATTCTGATGGGGGATGTTTGTCCATAGTAGCTTTTATAAACGGTGAAGTACCCCAAATGAAATAAAATTAGAATAAATGTTAATATGATTCTACAGATTGACCTCAGTATGTTTTGTTTTCATCATCTATTGAGAAAGAGAAGAAAAAAATAGAAGCTCGCTACAACTTTTGGTGTGCGAGTACATTTCTTTGCAATATAAACATCGAAGATTTGCAAAGAATAGAGAAGAAAATTCCTATATTTTCTATATTCCGATTGGGGCTCGCTGGGTAGGTTGTTATGAAGTTTTCTTCTTCTTCATCTTAGATACAATTAGTTAATTTTGTCTGGTTATTTTCGAAAGGTCAGCTGATCAGCAAAAGTGCAATTGGTATTGGTGAATTCCACACCGCTAACTGATATCGTCCAAATTCACTCAACGCAAATTCCAAAGAATTTAATTTCCAAACCACAATAAACTGAACTGAACTCTTTGCTTTTTATTTGGTGAGTTGCAATACATTCATTTTAGGTGCACGTGAAGTTTTTCTCTTTTCCTGAAATATAGGAGTTTTGAAGTAAAAACGGAGCTTTTTTTCCATCAGCAAAAGTTGCGAAAGCAACAGCACTTTCCTTTCTTCCAAAAAAAAAACTTCCAACCAGGGCTATAAACCAACATGAATTCATTTGTGCAAGAGGCCCCTACCGCTCTTCTTTTGGAAGCATTACTGATGTGCATATTCTTCAACGGTGCTATTTTTCGCCTGCCCATTCAAATTTCAAATTCCATACGTTTCTCAGCCACCAGTCCACCCAGCAAATATGACATTTTGTACTACATTGTAAAGCTAAAACGAGTTATTCAAGAATCAGTTCTCTCGCATGAAGATTACTACTCATATATTCCCAAATAATTGCACATTATGAGCTCTCTTTATAAAAAGAAATTGCATTGCTTTCAATATTTTAGTAATAAAATATATTGTATTTTAATATTTATATATATTAAAAATGTATTTTATAATTTTTAAAAACACATAAAGCACGATAGATTTCAAGGAGATTATATTAAAATTATCTTCTTAATTTAAAACAATAAGGAATTCATTTATAAAAATTCAATGTAGGTTTAACAATGGATATGTCACTTATTTTTTACCTTATTTTTTAAAATATTGTATTTTATAAGTGAAAATAAGTAATAATGTGTTTAAATGTGAAAACACAAATAAAAAAATAATAATTAAGTTTTAAAATTTAAAATTTAGTGTATAATTTAACTATTGCAATGCATAAGTAACAGAAATATAATGAATTATTCGTAATTTAAAGACATGCCACCTGTCATGAGGCATCTTCATAATATATTATGATATTAAATAATTGAATTCTTCGTAATATATTATGATATTAAATCATTGAATTCTTCATTATATGTGAAGTTGTTAATTAACTGACCTTACTTTTCCTTACAAAAAATTCCCCTTATTTTTACGAAAAACTATCCTGGTAAACCGGTTAACAGGTCAATTATGAATTCATTTCAATAACTTTTAAGATCAAGTTATAATTATTTATATGTTACAATACATTTTAAAAATTTATAAAAATTATATGAATCTCATTGCAATAAATGAAAGCAAATGTCATCCCATTAGTTACTTCGGTTAAGAAATAATCTCGTCTAACTATTACTCGTTTTAAAAGAAGCCTTTGTGAATTTCTATACTTCTCCTTTTGATTTGTGTATACGTAAACTTGTTTATCAGTTTATGAAATGGAGATACTCCCTCTGTTTTGTTTATATTGGCACCCTTTTTTTCACATTCTCCCATGTCATGTTTGACCACCGATAACTT
>JAUOBV010000008.1:6799679-6810489 GCA_032360425.1 Rubia occidens
GTGCAGCCCTTCGTTATCCTCTAGGGGCTTTGGCCATGGATGAGAAAATGCATGCACTTCGCCACCAACGTACTTGGGATTTGGTGACTTGCCCTCCAGATGTGAATGTTGTCGATTCCAAAAGGGTTTTTCGTCTCAAGTAGCGTCTTGATGGTACTATTGATCGCTATAAAGCTCGTCTGGTTGCGCAAGATTTTCTCAGATTCCAGGATTTGATTTTGATTATACCTTCGGCCTTATTGTGAAAGTGTCCATTGTTCGTACTGTCCTTGCCATTGCTACCATGTGTCGTTGTCCCCCCGTTACCAGTTAGATGTCAAGAATGCTTTTCTCAATGGGGTTTTGAAGCTCCTGTCTACATGGCCCAACCAGTTGGATACAAGGATGATGCATAACCTAATTATGTACGTTGTCTGTGAACAACTATTTATGGCTTAAAGTAAGCTCCTCTTGCACAGCTCCAGCGTTTCAGCACTTGCCTCCCCGACCTTGGCTTCACTTGCAGCTCAGCTAACACTTCATTGTTCATTTTTTTTCTCGAGGCACTACTCTTCTCTATCTCTTGGTTTACATGGGTGATATTATTCTCATAGGAAACGACTCCTCAGCCATTTTCCAGTTCATTGCCATAACTGATAAGGAGTTCTCCATTAAGGACTTGGACTCTTTACATTGCTTTCTCAGTTTGGAGGTAGAGTCTACTTCTTCAGGTTTGTTCTTAGGGTAGGCTAAGTACGCTCGTGATATTCTTTGTAGAGTTGGGATGACTGATGTTGTTATCGTCTCTACGCTATTTCCCTGCAATCTTAGCTTCACAGTAGTACCAGTGGAAAATTTTCCAATCCCACTCTTTATCGGTCACTTGTTGGTGCATTGTAGTATCTTACTATCATTCGTCCTGATCTTACCTTTGCGATAATTCTGTTAGTCAGCATCTTCAGGATCTTAGGGATGATCACTTTGCAGTTGTTACTCGTATTCTCCGTTATGTTGTGGGACTATGCATTATGATCTATCTTTTTTCTTAGACTGTTCCTCTCAATTGTTGGGTTATTCCGATGCAGATTGGGCGTTGTGTCTTGAAACTCATCGTTTTACATATGGGTATGTTGTTTTCCTTAGTGGAAATATCATTTATTGGATCGCTAAGAAGCAAGCCACAGTTTCCTTGTTGAAGAACTGAGTCTGAGTATCGTGCATTGACTTTGGCAGAGGTAGTTTGGCTTTCTCATCTCCTACGTGATCTCCGTTTTTCCTTGTCCAGTCCCCAACTTCTGCTTTGTGATAACAACAGTGCCATTTTTCTGGCTCAAAATCATGTTGTGCATAAGCGGAAAATCACATTAACATTGATTATCACTTTGTTCGTGAGCGGGTTTCATCGGGCAAGCTTCGTCTACACCATGTTTCCACTTCACTCCAGCTTTCAAATATTCTCACGAAAGGATGTCTCGTCCTTTGTTTGAGTTTTTCAGGTCCAAACTTTGCGTCTCCGAGCATTCGATGCTTCGCTTGAGGGTGGGGGAGTAGTGTTAGGATAAATGAGAATGGTGATTGAGATATGATATGATAGGATATTATATGATTGGTAGATATTTGCTTTCCTTTCAAACTCATTCTTGTAACCTATATAAGCTGTATTGATCATTATAATAAATCATCAAACATTTAGCCTTTACAGGGGGCATGTTTAATGCTTCCGCAATAGCCATTTTGTACGCGGAGTTAGTGGAAACAACTCCTCCTTCTTCAAGGAAGGTGCAACATTGGTGGTCCCAGTCCCAATCTTACCCAACCTTGGTCGGAATGAACCTATCTGCACGACCTTCAACTCTACCTTTTCTTCCATCTGCATCCATCATTAGCAAACCACAAACACAAACACAAAGTATACTATATCCAAGAAGCACAAAGCAGAAATGAAATCCAAACATAAATCTAAACTATTAACACAACAAAATGATCGTGTACGGAAATTAAATCCAAACAAACAGAAATTATATCCAGACATAATTTTCAAAACTGAAATTTGGGTTCCAAATTATAAATTAAACCAGAAATTAGGGTTCCAAACTTGATATCAAGCCAGAAATTAGGGCTCCAAACCCAAAATCAAGCTAGAAATTAGGATTCCAACCCAGTATCCTAATTAGCATCCCACGCTTTGTAACATCACTTTTTGAAAATCAATGAATACCCTCCTAACTTTAAAAAAAAACTATTTTCTTATATTTATATTTATATATATATATATAGCAAACGTGGAGTGGTTCAACGATATACTCATTCATTTTGGCGGGAAATGTATTCTTATTAGTCCATTGTTATAGAGTATTCCCGCGTCCACATCCTCCCGCCGCCCAGCTCACCTTCCGGAAGGCGAAACGCCGTCGCCCGATTCCTTGTAACTAGCTGTAACAATTTTATAATCTAACACATTCAAGATTGTAAGCTCTGTTTTTTTTAAATTCAAAATTGTAAGCTTCTAATCCTTTATGCAAGTAAAATTGTTCGGAGTTAGGATTTCCCCCATACAATCATATGTATTAGGGATTACCAATCACTTTTATTTCTATGTTTTGGACTGCAAATTGTAGGCTAGAATTGCTCAATTTGGTATTGATTTTGCTTCTTTCTGCTTAGGTACCGGTTGATTTTAGGGTTTAGCTGAACTAGTGAAGAGGAGAAATGGAGGAATTACATAATCTGGATGGTAGAGAAGGAGGAGCAGAATTAGTGCTAAATCTTGAACGAAAGTCATCTATTTCGATTGCTTACCATCCTTCCTTCGGTCCTCACGATGACCTAATGCTCCTTGAGCTTGATGATAAGCTCCTTCCTGATATTTTTCACGAGAGGTCTGAACTTTACCTGTTACTGATTTTCTAGTTCTCAAAAATGGCGTTTCATTTCGTGTTACTCTGTTGTGTTTGTGTTATTAGGGTAACTTTGAGAGGACAGCCTAACGAAGACGCGGTTCTTTGTACAACGTCTAAAACCTACGCTGTGAAGTTTGTTGGGAATTCAAATTCTGTGTTTCTCGTACCTCCTGCTGACCAATATGTGGTTATGCAAGACTGCCACGAGACTAGTGGTAGTGAAATGAAGGTTGCCTCTGTTGTTAAAATTGCATCTGGGAATATGGAACTCGTAGAAGTTGCTCCTAGACTGGATAAGCTTAAGCTGCTTCTCTCTCAAAATCCATACAATAATCTTGATGACACCATGGAGACGGATGACCTAGAAGGTGATAGCGATAACTTGTACAGATGGGAAGATCTAGTTAACATGATCCAAGCCAGTGACTCGGAGCTTAGATCTGGATTGAATGATTTATTTGCCGTGGAGATAAATGGGTACTGGAGGATTCTCGACGAAAATTATAAGGATGGGATTCTTAACATGCTTTTGCATAATGCAATAATCAATGATTGGTCCCTGGATGCACTTAATGAAGATGAAGTTGTGGCTGTGCTTGTAACTGATGGCTTCCCCAGCAACATTGCAATGCACTGTCTGCGAATTTTTGGCACCAAGATTGATCAGGGGATTGGTCCTGCGTTTACATGGAGGTTGGATGATAGACGCGTCTGCTTGTATTTCGCTAAAAGAATCTTAGGAGGAGAAAAGATGAGATTGGATAATTTTATGGAGCAATGGGTGAAGAAGGTTCCAGAAGGCATGTGTGCGTCCTTTGACATGCTAGAAGGTGAAGTTTTGAGTGAAAAGCTAGGGATGGAGGCATGGATATACGCATTCAGTGTATCTTCTCTGCCCTCTACCCCTGCTGAACGATTTTCCTTACTTTTCCGCGAGAGGCCAAAATGGGAATGGAAGGATCTCCATCCATATATTAGGTCTGATTTTTGTGTTTTTTTGTGATAATGATTCCTCTATTGTTTCTTATCAATTGTGCTTACCGTTTCATTTCACATTTGGTTGTCTTCTAGGGATCTAAAAGTGCCAGGACTTTCTTCGGACGCTTTACTTCTCAAGTACACTCGCAGAACACAGCCAACAGCAGACGCGGTACCTATTTTTACAGCAAGATAGTCTCCTGATGTGGCACACTTAATTTACAGAAGCCTAAGAATAAATGGTTTGAAGAATGCATTTTGCTTTTTTTATTTATGGGTTAATTGTATTAGGAATTTGTGGCATCTTTTATATGGGAACTTACTGCTTATTAAGTATAGTTTATGATATTCCTCGGTGGTGGTTATCTCTAATGCTGCTACATGCCATGGAAAACATTTTTGCATAGCATCAAATGTGTTGAAATGATTCTTGCGGGCTCAAAAACTACTCATGTGAACTTAATCTTAATATCTGATGCTGTTCAGTGAATTCAAGGCTAGTGGAGTTTGTACTCATATTTCACTTCATTAAAAATGTCATCTTAGGGTGCTTCTTTCTTAAAGCCTCATAGGCATGTTGGTTGGCAATTAATGTTTATTTTAGATGTTATGTTACAGGCCTGCAATATAGATTTTGGAAGTTACATGAGAGGTAAGGTGGAGGTGTGAGGGGAAGAAGTATTATGGCGTTGCTAGATGTACGTAAGATGCTTCTCGAGTATCTACTCGGGTTTACAAAAGATGGGGAGCTTGACTTGTAGTTTACAGCCTTTGTAGAGAGCATGATACACGGATGCCTTAGTGCAGTCATAAAATTCTGAGAATATTTTCTTTCCAGCAGGCATGGTGACACGGGTTCTTTACCATATAAACAAAGCTCCACAGGGTAGGAGGCCAAAATTCATTTCAAGGGAACTGAAATCTATTCCTATTCCTCCTAAATAAACAACTGAAGCCACTGGGATTTTTAAAAATCTGTATATACTCTTTCTTGAAGGATATGCTGGCATGTGGAGTTTGGCTGGGGTGTAAGGGTGCCCTTTTCATGAGGGAAATTGCATCTTAAGCAAAGAAGCTCCTGAATTTTAGCTGGTCATGGTTTAAAGATTGAATGTACCTAGTTGGCAGTAGTTGGAATGCTCAAAAGGTGTCTAAATTAACGGAGAAGTCAGAAATGCCATCTCATCCCACCGGCCACTACTCTCTATTTGAACTCAATGCTCCATCCAGATCATTAACATTGACGCACTTTTGCTTTGAGAACTTCTTGATGCATTCTTTAAATTGTGAAGATACAATACGAGCCAGTTGGGATATGGAAGGATCCGATCGCCCCACGACAATCACAATTGTTCTTCCCATCTGCAAACTTGGGGTAAGGAGTTCCATAATCATGAGAGAAGAATTGAATTCTTATCCAAACAAATTCAGAGTCTACAAGCGTGGATCATTATGGCGGATATTCAAGAAAAAATCTCAAAACTTAAATGTGAGATTGAAACAATGCTAGAGATTGAAGATGCGAAATGGAAATAGAGAGCGAAACAACATTGGTTCCAACAAGGGGACAAAAATAAATAATTCTTTCACTCGTTTTTAAATAAAAGAAAAGGAAGGAATGTGATAAATGGACTGAAAGATGCAACGGGTAGATGATGCACCGATAATCGAGATATGGAAAATACTCAACATAGTAATATGTTGTTTAACATGGAAAATCTTCAAATGGACTCTATATCTCAAGGGACATCAATGATACAACCAAAAGTTACAAATCATATGAATTCGGTATTATGTCGGCCATATACAGAATCTGAGGCGCTACATGCCCAGAAACAAATGGCCCCAAATAAAACTTCTAGACCAGATGGAATGCTGCCCTCCTTCTTCCAAAAGTACTAGGGCATTGTAGGTGCTAAGGTCTCTTTATCAGTTTTACAATATTTAAATCATGTTAGACCTATGAGCTCCATTAATGATACAACAGCGGTACTTATTAAAAAGGTTAAAAACCTACACAGGTATTTCGAGTCAGACTAATTAACTTGTGCAATGTGAGCTACCTTATCATATCAAAATGCATCTATAACCGATTAAGGAGCATCATTGGAAAAATCATAACTGAAACTTACAATGCTTTTGTGTTGAATTGACTGATCCCGGTCAACGTCTTAATAGCACATGAAGTGCATCACTATATCAAAGGTCAGTGCTTCCCATCTTCAAATTCACAGCGTTGATGAATGGTGATTCAGAGCCCAAATTCAAAAGCTGAGGCTGCTATTTGTCGAAACATTTAAATTTAGATTGGTAATTGAATACTAATCCTACGTCAATAGATTTTTACACTTAATTTGTTGAGCCTTCATTTTTTTTATTTATGTTTACACGTTATTTGTAGAGGTTTAATTCAGTTGATGTATTATACGTTTGTTTAGATTTTTGTTTAGTTGATGGCGTTCAGTATAATTTTAATAAAGTTTATATTAATTTATTTAATGTTTACACATTGTTTGTTGAGACTTATTTTCAATGATGCTTACACATTGTTTGTTGAGACTTATTTTCATTGATGCTTACACATTGTTTGTTGAGATTTATTTTAGTTGATTTTTATTATTATTTTTAGTTGATATTTAATAAATTTCCAGTGATATTTATACGATTATATTAATTTTGTTGATGTTTACGCTTTGTTTGTTGAGGCTTATTTTTGCCGAGGTTTATTTCAGTTAATGTTTTATATGTTTGTTTAGGTTTTTAAATAGTTGATGATGTTCAATAAATTTTCAGTGATATTTATACGTTTGCATCCATTTTGCATTTTGCTTACGCTATTGTAGTTGATCTTTATTATATTTATTTAATTCTATTCTGTTAGTGTTCATGTTACTTTCAATTGAATTTTACGTGTAGTTTATTAAGGTTTATTCTTTGAAGTTGATATTTAATTTGACAATTTAAATAGATATGTTGGATCAACTGCTTCTACTGGGATCCTTGTTGGTGGTCACTTATTGGGTGCCAATGTCCGAGACTCTAGGGATGTTATTTGCAAAGGTGGCACCTCTATTGTTGTGTCGGGAGATCACAAGCCAGACTAGACTAAGAATGTTGACGAATTGAGGTTACTGGAGGTTTTGTGATGTGGGCAGGTAGAGATGTTCATTGGTTTTCCACAACATGTTTGTCATACTTATTCTTTCTGAATATTGTGTTATTTATCAGAAGTTTAAAGGGGAGGAGAAGTCCTTGCTGTGTCTCGAGCATTTGGAGACTGACTTCTAAAACAGTATGTAGTTGCTATTATGAAATTCAGGCATTTGCGTACAGTGTATAGAAGTTTGCCTATAACAGTACTTCGATAGCTTGTGGTTCATACTTTTGTATGAATGTATATGTTTTCTTTTATTTTTAATGCTCATTACTGATATATATGGTTGTATGGTTGGTTTTTGGGTTTGCCTGAGTAAATGACAGATGAATGAGAATTTTGATTTAATGTGGTGTGATTAATGAACCTTATATATGGCCTTCACTTTCGATCCTTTTGAAAGAAATGGTTGTTGATAATTATGGCATGAAGGTTAACTTGAAATTATTTTGGTATTAAGTTCTGAGAATTTTGTTGGATAAAAATGTCGACGTATGTCAAGATTTTTTGTTTGCACATGCTCGTTGTTCATGTTGATACCGGGTATATATTTGGGTAGCCCTATCTGAAACGCTTATCTATGGATGTGTTTTTCCTCACATGTGATTACAATCCCACCTCTAGAACAAGCAAGCTTGAATTAATTTGTTGAGAATAATACACAGGAGGAGAAGGTTGACAGTTCACTCGAGTTTCTTATCCTTGCAAGTGATTTGCTTTGGGATGTTGTGACAAATGAGGTTTGCAATTGGATTTCCATCATGATTTTTGAAATTTCATTTTGCAAGTCTAGTTATAATGAATTGTGATGTTGAACGTTCAGGAAGTTTTGGGCATGGTTAAGCCGATCCAGGACCTCGAGGAAGCAACTAAAAGCCGTGGGAAGATGTTTTTTTGTATGTTTTACAGAAAGGTCCCTATATAATTTGGATCTTTTAAAATATGCACCGAAAATAAAAATATTTATGTTTTGACCTCAAAATTTATATGTAGGTGGTTTTTCATGTCTCTGCCTAAAGTTTGGACTGGCTCACGAGAGACTATCTCAAAAACAAATGTGATGCATTAAATTTGTGAATAAGAAAATGGACTAAAGAACTGAAAATTTCTGCCCAAATGACAGCCAAGGTTCGGTACATGACCTAATAGTTTGGATTCAAACCATGCTCGAACCTCGAACGAACCCATACCATACAAACCAGATATTAGACCGAATTGGGCCATCCGTGAACCATCCCAACCATTTTCCAACTATGATCCCTATAATCACTAGCTCAAATACTTGTACGACTCTAATTTGGGATATTAAGTGGTTCCTATTTATATTAGTTCTGCATATGAGAAGGTTCAATTTTCAAATTAAAAACAAGAAACAAAGAAATTTCACTAAATGTTATTCTAAATAGACTAACCGTCAAATGAGATTATTTTATAAAAAAATCGAGCGAAGATCATTTTATATATATTTTTGCAATGAGACGTCTATAAGTCTGAAAACCCATTTAAAATGACATCAACATATAAATAATTATAAACACACCTTAAAAATTATGAAAATGGGGCATTTTATGATTGGTATAACCGTCAGCCGGTCTAACATGATACCTTCTCAAGACCTTTTTGTGAATATTACTTGAATACAATCAACATAATTAATAGAAAGTAAAACCCACAAATATTTTGGTTGTGTGTATTGATAGTACAAAGGTATATAAGACAGATTCATACGTGGAACATGATATTACAAAACCCAAAATTAGAAAGGTATCGTCTCATTAACTTGCTTCTATTCCATCTATAACTTTACCCCCCCAGTAAAGCATAGGATTGCTAGCAACACAGAGCTTGAGCCGTAAAAACGTGATCTGAGGACAAGGTAGACCCTTTGTAAAAATGTCCACAAGCTAAAGTTCAAACAAAACATGAGAATCCTTGATTTTTCCAAAAGACATCATGTCACACACAAAACGACAGTCAATATCAATGTGCTTATCCCCTTGCGTGAAACTAGATTTCGAGCTAGAAAGAGAGCACAATTGTTATCACATAGCAAAACATGAGGCACACGAGTCGATACACGAAAATCACAAAGAAGATTCATCAACCAAGCTAACTCCGCTGCAGTATTGGCCATATCACAATATTTTGATTCTGAACTAGAACATGAGACCATGCATTATTTTTCCTTGGCGGTAACTGGTATACCCATGTGTAGACCTGCGAGTATTAATACAACGAGTCTAATCGACTTCAGAATAGCTAAGTACTGGTAAGGCGGACGAATTTGGACAAAATAGATGAGATAGTGATGAGTACCACATACATAAAGTAAAACCCATGTAACACTTTGAAAATGATCATCAGTGAGAGCATGCATAAACTGAGTGACAGTATTGACAACATAAGACAAGTTGGGGACGTGTAATCGACATATACTGAAGTACACAAACTAAATACCGATAAAGAGTGGGATTCCCGAAATGCTCACTTGAAGAGCTGAGAAGCTGTGAAAAAGTCACAAAAGGAATAGCAATAGGAGTCGAATCCTACATTCCTACGCGCAAAATAATGTCATTGGCTTATCTCGCCTGACTAAGGAATAAGCCATCGAGGGTAGGGAGAACTTCCAAACAAAAAATTACTGTATTGTGCCAAGATCAGTGATCTTAACTTCACTATTCACACAATAAATAAACTTATGAATGAGCGAATCATCATTCCCAGTAAGAATTATATGACCAACATAAACCAACAAATAAAGCAGAGATGCACCCTGGGAAAACACAAATAATAATGTATCGAACGAGTTACACACTAAACTTAGGCCAACAAGAAAGGAACTGAAATGTTGAAACCAAGCACGAAGATCTTGTTTCAAACCATAAATGGCCTTGCACAGACGGCAAACATAATCTGAGCGCATATGGTCTTTGTATCCATCTGGCTACTCTATGTAAACCTATGATTCAAGAACACCATTTAATAAGGCATTTTCAACATCCAATTGACGTAACGACCATTTATGAAGAACAACTAAAGATTAAAAAAAAGTATGGACATTAGAAGCCTTCACAACATGACTAAAAGTGTGATCATAATCAAAAACCTGAAAGTTGAAAAAAATATTGCGCAACAAGTTTCACTTTATGACGATCAAGCGTGACATAAGCCTTATACATCAAATGAAACGCCCATTATTAACATGTAGCAACCCACTCAGGATTCTTAACAGCTGAGCGATAACTTCGTCGTTTAGTCATAGCAAATGAAGCATTCAATAAACTAGAGATACCATAATCAGAAACATCCTTGTACCTGAAGGAGCCAGTGTCAGAACGAGTGGCCATGGGATGGAGAGAGACGGGCTAATGCGACTGAGGTGATGCAGAGCTCGACACTAGCGGAGAAGCCACAAACATCAACGACGGTGAGCTGGGACGATGCGAACCCTGCACTGGCGCTGCAGACAACAGGGGTTATGGAGTCAGCGACGCATTAACCATACGCATTGGCAGAGCGAGTGTGTCGGAGGTTGACGGCAACGTGCGATGAGGCGGTGCCGGCTGAGCCGTGACTCTGGAGATCAGTGTAAAGGGACATGATGGTTTCGACATAATTTCAGCTCTCGGTACAGACTGAAAATCATAATAATCAAGAATAATGGGCGAATCAGCTGATGTAGATGGTTCAAAGTCCTCTAAAGGCACAAACAAAGGTTCTAAAAAGGTCTGGACATCAAGCAATGGTGGCGTATTCACAGATCCAATATTTGTGGCAGGGAAAATAAACTCATCACATC
>JAUOBV010000008.1:6975008-6985496 GCA_032360425.1 Rubia occidens
GATAAAGTCCATTGACACTTATTTCCATAGATACTCAGGAATGGGCAATGGCTGCAGCAATCATGCCTCCTTCTTCCTTAATACGGACCGTCTCGCACGAACCGTCGTGTCTCTTGTTCGAGCGGTCTGGACTACGTACATACTCGCCCGATTCTTCAAGCCCTTGGTCAAAACGACACATCTCTTCAAGTGTATTTGCCTTTTGTTTGAGACTTTATGCACCGAATTGGATCAGCCATCCTTCCAAGGTTGATCCAGTACTTAGTCGTCACTTTTAGGTGTCCAACACTTAAACTTGTCTTTCGGGGCCTTCAATGGGCCTTGTTTTTAACTCTCCTGAAATAGGATATGGCTACCATCAAGCCACACTTTCAACCAACGGTCCTAGAATAGGATATGAACCACGATTTAACCGACTGTCATTTCACCTTGCACGACTTTGTTACATCTTTTTCTAGCCCATGGCTTGTGAAAAATATGAGCCTAGAATTCATTTAAAAATTAGAGGTATAATACATGTCAACCACGTTAGCGTGAATTTAAAACTGGTACCCCCTCTGTCCCATCTCTATGCACTATTTCGTATTTGGGACTTTTAAATTAAATTATGCACTCTAAATTTTATTTCCTTATTTAGCAAATTTTGTCCATTATTTTAATTTAATTGACTCCCTCTTTATTTGAAAATCTAGGTCAAACTAACTCATAAATCCTAGAAGTATAGTCCAATCCCACTGCCATCACATCACCCTAACTAATTGATTTTTAAAAAAAAATCATTTTTCTCTAAGTAAGTATAGGTGGAAAATAGGAGTACAAAAGTAATTCGGCCATAATTTGTAGAATCGGAGGGATTATTATTAAAAATGTGTGAAATGGTTACAGGGGTTTAAGACCCTTCCCGAGAGGAAATGGTTTGATCCCAAAACCCTGCTCCACCACATCACCAATGCTCCACCTCCGCGGACGCCTCAGAGTTCCACGCTTTCCCACTCATGGCACTTCTCAACTCACACGACTTCTCTCTTCCCATCCTCAGACGCCCCCGGTTCCGACAGAACCCATTCCCAGACCCTCTTCTCTATCTGCCCGCATGAACTTTGTTTTCGACCAAATCGACGCTATTGAGAGAGAGCGCTCGCACAAGGACCAGACCCTCCAGCGGATTCGGGCCTGGAGGGAATCCAAGAAGCATCCCGACAAGGAGATCACCCCGCCGCCGCCAGAGAGAGAGTTTCAAGAATTCCAACTGGGGGAAAAGGATGAGAGTGTGGAAATAAATGCGGGGCTTCTTGGTGGCAAGAAGGAGGTGGAGTTGGTCCACCCGTGGCCCGAGTGGATTGAGTTCATGGAGAGGTTAGTGCAGCAGAACTACTTTGATCATAAGAGGAAAGATGAGGATGGGATGATTGAGAATTTGGGGTTTAACTTACCTGAAATGGTTGAAGAGGAAGGCTTTGATTTTACTCGGGATTTCAAGACTGTTCAGACTGCCGTTTTGAATTTCGGGAAAGATCGTTTCGATGTCATGAGGTCATCTATTACTCTCTTTTATTGACTTCTCTTTCTTTCAGCTTTTGTATTTTCTGTTTTGCCTGTTTACATAGATGCTATGGTTTAGGACGAGTGTGGCAGTGTTTGTAGATTCTGATTCTGTTTGATCAAATTTAATGCTTTTCCAGAATGTTGGAAATGCTGGGTTTTTTTAGGAGATAGAAGATTGCCACTATATAAAAAAGTGTCGACTTTGACATGTTATTGTATTGGTACCAAAACCTGGCTGAACTGGAATTTTACTTCTGTTTGTCCGGTTTAGGGTAGAGGAGGGTGGTTGGTGAGGCCAGATTTTGGGTGGTGAACTCAAAGAAGGATGGTGGGAGACTAGGGGATTATTGTTATGTACTGTATCAAATGAGTGTTTACTTTGTTATTTTAGCCTCGTTAAGGTTGTCAGGCTGTCTATATTGTAGTTTTTGGATGTGGATGTGAACCCAATGGCTTCCAGCTATTAGAATATTCAACAGAAACAAAGAGTGCTATTTGATGTATGCTGAGAGCTTCCAGTCTTTTTGTTTACCTTTTCCAGATAGAAATATAAGTCTGTGTGTAGTTTTGATCCTTAGATATTCAAGAGATGATAATCTAAATAATGAATGACAAGCTTATCCTTTTTTCTTAACATTTTGTTGTTTGCTTGGTACCTGTTTGTAAATTTTGGTGAGGTTATATGTATTTGTTTTGTTGTCTGACGAGATGAATTGTTCTAATTGAAGAGCATCACTTGTGGTTGGAGTACGAAAGGATCCCTGCTGCATTCAATTCTTGTCATGTGATGTCAGCCTTCCTGGCTTTGTTTTGTTTTGTGTCACATCATCTCTTTTGGTTTCAGGTCATTGTCAAGACAGGATCTTCAAATGTTGGTTGGTTATGGCTGCCCTAGTGCTGACAAGAAGGTGGTTTTCTCTTCAAAATTGTTGAGGAAACATGTCCACCTGGATGAGGGAGATGTAAGTGACAATATTTGTTATTTTGTTTTTAGAACTTGAATACATTTTTAAACAAGAGTATTAGAGAATAGAGAGTAAATTTATTTTGGGAAGAAAATGATTGCAGTATGTGCCCCTATCATCAATTCGTATGTCTGGGCATGATTTAGTCATAGATTGCTGGTCATTATTCTGGATGTAGTTGTCTGATCATTTGCCAATGGATTTTTCTGTATACAGGTCTGCAGTAGTTGCAGTTTGAGGAGCACTTGTGAAAGAGCTTATCTGATTACTAATAAAGAGGACGAGGCTAGGACTATCGATGTCGTGCGTGTATTATTGGCTTATGGTTTTGATGCAGTGAATGGTTCAGTCACAAATAAGTCTCTGCTGAAGATGAAGCCTGTGAAGAATGCTGTTCGTAAATTGATCCATGATGTGGTAAGGTTGAGTGCAGTGCCGATTGATCCTAATCTTCCCGTTCCCATTATTAAGAAGCCTCCGCCAAAAGTGAAGCAACCACCTCCCCCTCCAAGAAAACGCGTCGGACGTGATGACGTTGAAATGAAAAAGGGGGACTGGCTCTGCGCCAAGTAAGTTCTTTTCCTCTTTTCTCTCAGAATTTTCATTTGCTGTGCTTTTAAGATTTGGAAAATCAATATTACAACCTGAATATATACTCAAAAGTATAGGATTTCCTCCTAGTATACATGTTCATGAGGCTTGGCGTTTTACTCCTAGTATACATTTTCATGAGGCTTGGCGTTCCTTGAAGATCATTCACACAACTAAGCGCATCAAGATTTCATGTGTTTGCTCGATCATCTTTATCAGATGTGGAATTTCGGAAGCTATTTATAACGTTTACATGATTAAGCTCTGAATATTTACTGCTACCTTAAATACCTTTATTACAACAAAAAATTTAATACATATGATAGGCAATTAGGCATCATATAGATAACGTGGTTATCAAATGATTTTCAGGTGTGACTTTATGAATTTTGCCAAGAATACAATGTGCCTGCAATGTGATGCCAACCGTCCCAAGCGACAGCTGCTTCCAGGAGAGTGGGAATGCCCACAGTATGTGTTATTTTTATTTCCTAAAATTTATTTTGGTTTGCATTTTACAGCTTCCCATGATTGAAGATTTTTAGTCCCATGACCCCCCTGTCAGGAGATTGTTTTTGAGGAACTTATAACACTATGCCATACTTTGATAGGTGTAATTTCTTGAATTATCGAAGAAACACAGTGTGCTTCCATTGTGATCATAAGCGTCCTCCGGAAGAATTTGTTGAGAATCCAGTGCAAGAGAGGCACAGTCACAGGAGATTGGAGAAAATATCTGGTGGATCAGAGGTTTCGAATGCATGGAATTTTGATTTTGACGATAATGAATCTGATGGGGCTGATGTTGCTGCATTTGAGTATGCGGATCCCAAAATGATGAATGAAGATTTAAACCGAGATAACCAAGTTCCTTGCCCAGGCTCTGCTCGGGGGGGACGTGAAGAAGGGTTTTACAACAGACCTCCCAGATCGTCTGAGAGAGAGTATTCTGATGTGGATATGAGTAAACCAAGATTAGGATTTGATGATTTTGATGATGAGGATGATGATGATCTGGACAGTTATGAAGTGGATACTCGAAATGAGGTAAACAAGGCTCCTGCTGTGAGTTTGTCTGAGCTTGAAGTAGACTCCTCCTCTGAAGACGACAACCTGCCAAATCACGACAGGACTGCTCATCGCAAGTCAGGTATCCGGACTAAGAATAAGCAATCGGAATTATTCTCAGATGATGAAGATGATATTTCTCACAACAGGAATGCCCATGCGCAATCAAATTATAGGGCCCAAAACAAGGCTTCTCAACCAAGGCGTAGAGGCGTCTCAGGCTCTGATACCGAGATAGATTTTGGTTCAGATGATGACCTTCCAATTCATCCAAAATGGAAATCTAGCCGTGTCAATCAGAGAAGCAAAGTGAGGGGTTCGTTGAGTTATGGTTCCGACAATGACAGTGATTTTAGTGATGAAGATGATTTTAGAACCAAGCAGAAAAAAGACGGCTCAAACAGGAATTCAATAAAGCAGCAAAGGTACGATGATGAAGGGTTCTCTGGCATGGAGTCGAACAGCCGTGGGCATGCCAAAGGGAAGAGTTTCAGAGGTGGTAATGCAGGCTTTAATGGTAGAGCAAAACCAAATGATCGTGGTATGGACAGAAGAAAGAGCTCAACAAGGGATAGTTTTGCTCAATCTTTTGTAGCTTCTCGTGGTAGAAGTTTTGAAGATGGTGATAGAGGTGGCTACGGCATGAAACGTGGTAATGATAGAAGCCCCAGAGGAGGGGAAGGAGGTTCGTATAAACAGAGAGAAGATAGATTTGGTAATTCAAACAAACAAGGTGGAGATAGCTATTTGGATGATCAAAGGTTCCAAAGACCCCGTGTGAATGTAAGATGATCATTACCAACGCATGGCATTCATGCCTTTACTGTTTCTTTTTAATTTTGATATCTTATCAAAGCAATTCTTTTGTTATTTGCCCACATGTATGAACATGGTAAGAAATAGGTTGGGCTTTGTGGAGCTCATAAGAGAACATAAGTAGCACAAACACAGCCACTGCCCCCTGAACAAAACCACTTCAATGACGTGCCAAAATTGAAACAAAAAAATGATGAACTTCCAAATTCCGATGATCACTGTTACGCTGCTGAATGACAGGATTCCATTGCAAAATTTCCAAGGTACCAGTGCAACAAAATTAAAAGAAACATACACCACCTGTATTACTGAGCAAGGAGAGTAACATGATGACGTGGGAAAAATAATTAGTTCATTAAAGATTAAGAAAATTGAGTGCTCTTGGCTTACAGAATTTCTTTCGTTCCCATTTCTTTTGGTCCTGTTTCCTAAGATAGGTGGGGGCTCAAAGCTTGAGCTAGCCTAACCAGATGCTAAGAGCATTTAACTGAACACATATGCGTCGAGTAATTTCAAAGCACAGTGACTCTATGATCTAACTAAAGATGATATAGTCCTTTCCATAAATTTGCTAGTTGGTTCGCTTAACCACTGAGCAAGAACTTGAACACATCACTCAATGATATGATGCCTTCCACACGTTTGCTGCCAGCCTCGACTATTACAAGTCTTCTAACCTCTGCAAGGATGCAAATGCTTAAAGTTAACTTTTTATAACCACAAAAAGTTCTAGCCAAAATATTGGAAGTGATCCTCAAGTAAATTGGTGAGACATTAACAAATGGTTGTCTAAATTATCAAGTAAAAGAAGAGATATAAATACAGATAAAGACATATCTAGTAAAAGCAGAACTGCAAGAAATTCTAAATTCAAGTTCATAATAGTCAGCAACATGTCTGAACATTATGATATCCTACTCTAAGAAGGTATTAAATTGATGAAAAACTGAATATCATTACCAGGAACGGCCATCCGCTCCATCACTTTGTGCAACGGGTCTGATCGCAAACACATTTGGCACCTCGGTCCACTGAATATATTATATGGAGCATTTGCATCTTGACCAAGCTGCAATGCCTGTAAGTGGAGGGGGGGCAAAGTAAAGGTCGCCTCAAAGTAAATCAGAGCATTTCACAATTATATCACTGTTTTAGCATGTACACTTTCTGGGGTGTATTTAAGTGAATTGAAGCTTTTGCTGAAAAGAGCAGATGTGCACAACAGATTACGAGCTGCATCCCTATTTCATTGGAAGTAGTGCCAAAGCAAATTACTTCCCTAGATTGTAAGGATGAAGGTTCCCAAGTGTGATAGCCCAAAATATTTCAAGAGGTGGATCCTAAGGTTTCTTAACTGTTTTTTGTTTGTCTTGAATGTCTTTACAATTGTCTTCCAGATTTCATTTGTTCAATGGTTGCCAATTTTAGTTAGTTGTGCTTCTAAGCGTTGAGAAAACCCCTGTATTTACTTCTTTAACTTACTTAATATAGCCAAGAGAGTGTAACTAACATACACAAGTCAGTGAACAAAAAGAAAACCATGCTTAATTCCCTTTTATTCTGTCCACATATAAATTACAAAGTCAACAGCGGAGCAAAGACCTTTGGGTTAGGAGACCAAACTCAATGCCCTCTTTGTCTTCCAAATATAAAGGGATAGAAGTATATAACTATGCAAAATATTTTGAAGCAGTTCATTACAGTTGAATTTAAATAGTAACAATAAATGATGAGCTATAGAAAATCTTTTTCACTTAGAAAGATATAAGAAAATAATTAGAACAATCAACATACCAGTGTTAACTTATCGCAAATGATATAGTTACAATGAATCTTTCGTGGTCCTTGCGGACATAGAGCAACTCATGGTACTTTGGTCGGTTTTCATATAAAATTTTGTTTGAAGGACACATTTTTGAAAAATTCGACTATTGTGCAGAGAATTGAATCACAAGTACTTTTGGACTGTGAGAATTATCTTCTTTTTCCTTTATGGTCCTTTTTTATTGGATTTAGTGACCAATAAATGAATCCCATAATTTTAACTTTGATACTCCCTCCATCCTTGGGGAATTAGCAAAGAATCTGTTACACAGTCTCCAAAAAACATGTTTGACAACGGCACATAAAAAGTTATATTTAGAAACTACATGTTATGACGAATCTAACAATATCACATATGATAACATTATTGTTCATATTCTATTCATATATGTGGTCAAAATTCGACAACTTTGACAGCTAAATAGTAAGTGAGCAGATTTGACAGGGACGGAGGGAGTATCAGGAACCTTCATAAATTTCTCAAACAGAAGAAGAGTTCACACTGTAACACTAGTGCTACATATGTGTTTCACACTCCCTGCGTCCCAGTTTTAGGTTTTTAGGCTTTAAGGAGATGTCCCAATTTAAGGTTCCTATTCTAATACTTACCTTTATAGAACACTTTCCAATACAATTTTTAAAATAATCAACTACGTTCTCTCTTCGATCACATTCTGCTATCTTATTATATACCATTACCTTAATCTATGCACCCAAACTAAATGGAAACCTAAAATGGAACTGGGGGGGAGTACTTTTTTCCCAAATTTCCCTTATTGTCCCAAATTTATTTTTCAGTAGGTGCAAGATAGCCAAGATTCACATTTCAGTGCTAATTTATAAACTGTGAGGGGTGCAATAATGTAAGTGTAGCAAATGGCAGCTCAGCATTCTGGAAAGAGAAAGCATAGGAGGTTATGTACATCAACTGCAAAATATATCTAGCAATCACCTGACGGATGCTCAATTCATCAAGATGAACCTGTGCATATGCTCTGTCTTTTGCCAAAGCAGTTATATCACTGTCAGTACAAAAAAAGTAGTTTGGTGTTAAGTGAAATCAATTACAGAAACCATCATCCAAGCATTAAATCATGCATGATCTTGCCTGGTTTAACAGCAAAATTTTCGTATAGGCAATTGTCAACTCAAATCTCTCAAGATTAAGTTGACGTTTTTATTTATTTAATTTATTGCACCTAATATGTTCCTCAAATTCATCCAATAACAGTGCAATTTTATAATTATATTACTGTTGCATGAAAAACAAAATTACATTACTGTGTCTACTAAGTTAGAAAAATGTATCTATGGCAAAGAATTGAAGCCATCCAGTTGCAACTAAATTTTGACAAACAAAAACTCACCTTCGACAGTATATATCCTGCAATGAGTCATTATCATCCACTATTGGTATTGAACTAACTTCAGCTGCAGCAAACATAGGATTATTATCAGCAAGATAGATTGGTGAAGCAACTGATTGGAAAATAGTGAAATAATGACACAATTAAGTGAGAGTAACCGTGAAATAGACAAGTACATGCTTTAGGAAAAAATTGAACTGTTTGGTCAGTCTGGATAAAAAGATTAAAATGAAGCAACAAATACATATGGCTCCAGAACTGGTGTCACTGCAAGGAAATACACAGCAGAACCTTAATCCCAGTGTGTAGCTAGGAATTATCATATCTTATCACACCACTGTCTTCTACCAGTATATCCGAAGGAACATATAATGCAAAAAAAAAGAGGTAAATTAATCAAAAGACAAAATCACTGAAGCTGCAGTGCCATTAATACTGATGTCTGACTAAAGAAGGGATAAAACCAAGTCAAAGCAGAACATGATTTATCCAAGAGACATAAATGAAAGGATAAGATTGAGGCCAAAGGCAGAGCTACCTTGAACCAATAAGGACAAGGCTGCATTAAGTGAGGCATTCGGTCTTAGCATTGCTATTGGCTTTCCATTTGAATCACCAATTTTAGGCATCCATGTACCCAAAGGAAATGAGCATATTGGTTGCTGTAGAATGGGCAACGAACCAGAAGAGTGTCTAAAATGGCGACAAATACCTAAAAAAAATTGCTCGCATATTAAACATCAGTGACGTGCATTAATCCAAATTATCAATACAGAATAAGTAACTTACATTTAAGTATTCCAGATAAAGAGGCCAAATGCAGGAGTTGAGGAAATGAGCCATCCTGTGAAGAATGAAGGATGGGAACTGTCGCAACTTTGCTTTGGAGAAGTTTCAAGGCAACATCTCTTAATGAATCATAAGGCCCAGCCTGCAAATGCTGAAAAATGTCATGATAGTGAAAGAGATATGTACTGCAGGAACAAGTAGCACCGGTCACCATAAAACAAATCTGGCCAGTGTATGAAGGCATAGACCATAACTACATCAGTGTTTATGGTTGTGCTTTCTACAGCATAACTAATATAAAATCTACTTGAGCTTATGGAGAGACAGATACACAAATTAAAAAACCCTAAGATTAACAACCCAAAAGATCAAAATGCATATAAATGGGTCCACCATATAATTTTAATTGAAAACTATTAAAGTTGAAAAGTGACAATAGGATATGAAAATTTCCAACTGAAAATATGCATGAGAGAACCAATAGACACCATGGTTACGAGGTCAAATTTCAACCTCACATAATAACCTTTTTGGTTCTTTACTTCTGTACTTTAATCAGACTAAAACAGAACAGAAAAACCAAAGAGCTAAACAAAGAGAATCTTTATCATTGATCCTAAAACTAGTCATTCCAATACATCTACTTGTGAAACCTAATAAACATTAGGCAAAGTCTTGGGAAAGACCGTCTTTCCATAAGCTTATGGAAAGATGGGGTTTAATTAGAATAATAAAAGGTAAGAGGTTTTAGTTGCAATATTAAAATTTTAGTATGCAACATGTAGTAGTTATAAAGTTTATAACACGATTCATGCAACCCGAAAATTTTATCTTCTAATTTACACTTTAAACCTTAGTCTTTCCATGACTTATGGAAAGACCGTCTTTCAATAGACGGACTCTAAACATTAAAAGTGAAAAACAAAAAAACTTTAACACATTCAACTTCCTATTAAAACAAATTGTGTACAAAAGCAGGAATTTTTTTTGTACATATTGCTTACATGGACGAGGCATCTCTGGGCTGGTCTTAAATTACCATCAATTTGACTGGTGAGATTTAATTTTCCCTCTTTCCAAGCTAATATAGAATGTGTTTCGAGCTCTTCTTCGGTAAGATTGGATCCACGATTGCCAAGCTGCTTATGTTTCCATAACAGAGTTTAAGAGCTTTCAGAGTGCAAACAGAGTCATTACAAAAACTACAAAGCCTCTATTAGCTTTTATGGATCATATGTCATGTGGTTAGTCAAGACTTATTGAGTTACTTGTTATAACATAGTCATAAAGAAAATTAAGCTAGGAAAGAGAAGCAAAAGGAGGACCGTTCATTATTTGCAAAATCTAACCATGCCAAAAGAGAACTAACATTTTAAAACCCATTAGATACAACATTGATTCATTATATACACATACATATGTGTGTGTGTGTGTATATATATATATATGTGTGTGTATGTATACACACACATATACATATACATATATACTCCATCTGGTTTTAAGATATTGGCCTCTTGTTA
>JAUOBV010000008.1:7078113-7088126 GCA_032360425.1 Rubia occidens
CCACATCATTCACTATGAATTTCACTATGAATTTTCACTCTCTCTATCATCACTCGTGAAAATATATATACTGCTTTATTTTCTTATAATTTTACCTGGTCCATTCTCTCACTAGGAGAAGTATTGTGTCAATAATCGTGAAATTAGGCAACAATTGTGCATTGTGAGAAAATTCTTTAGTTTCATTGCTTTTAGGATGGAATCTATTAGCAATGTGTGGTTTACATGGAAAATGTAAACCTGAACTGATCGCACCTACCACTTCTTTAGAAGCATTAGCATTCTGAATCTGTGGTTGCATTGTCAGAAAGGCATGATCAACCAGAAAACTACAGTGCCTTACTCTGAGTTCTGAATTTCATTTGGATCTAGCAAGGTCATGACTCATGATAGTGAATCAATGCATAAAGAGTGCTTTTTAAATTTTGCTTAGGTTAAGTTATATAATGATAGTGAATCAATGCATAAAGTTTGCACCTTTATGGCTCATTGCTGAGAAAATTACCAATCCACTTAGCAATGTCAATGAAGTAGAGCAAACAGGTGTCTTTTCTTGGTGTCTTGTGTTGAACAGAATGTCAGAAACTACTTAGAATACACCCAGAGTGGCATCTTATGGCTCATAGTGGCCTTTAAAAAAAATTATTTCAGCTTTTCGTTCATGCATGCTGAAGATTTTATTCCCACTTATCTAGTTGCTGATATATTGCTCATATTTTTTTTTACAGAAAATGGTAACGTCTATGCTACTGGCCTCAATGATTTTGGACAGCTTGGCATTTCAGATGATAAAAGCTATACAACTGTATGCAATCTCAACTTCTCTGATATGTTTTTTGTCTAGTCGTCTCTCGGGGATGTGCTACATGAAAGAACATGCTCATCTTCAGAATGTTTTCTGTTTTATTTCTTTTTGTCATGAGGGATACCCTTGTAATCATTAATTTCAAGTGATGAGCTGTTGTCTTTTCCTACTTTGTTCCTCATTTATATTTTTAATTTGTAATGCTCTTTCTTAAATGGAAAAACGCTGCTTAATAGAAAAAAGGAAATTTGTGAGTTGACTGTGGTGGAATATTAACATTCACTAGGAGATAATGGTACTTTTGGATCTTATCATCAGTAGTTTCGAAATATTTTAAAATCAATTAGTACTTGAACTCTTACTTATCATGTTAGTCATGGTAATGGAATGTCACATCATTGCATTGTAGTAGAATATCGGCTTCAATAGAATATAAATAAGAGTTAACTGTTGCCCATCATATAGGATTTGTGAGAAGTTGATCACATTCCTGTAATCCTTTTGACTCAGATATAGTTTGGACTGGTAGACCTAGATTAATGTCCGTTCATTTGTAACCAAAGTGTTTTTTACCAATCGCTTGTGCTTAGAGAAAATGTTTCTACTCATGGTTCTAACTAAACTCTTGGTTTAAATATTTTGTTCTTCAGCATGCTTATTAAATTTTGTACATTGTGGACTATGTAGTTATTCACTTATACTTTCTTCTACTATCGAAATCTCACAATAAAGAATAACCTTCATACTCCCTCCGGGTTTTTTATATTGGCACCCTTTCCTTTTTGGGATGGTTTTTTTATATTGGCACTTTCCTCTTTTGGTAAATCCTAGATTGTTTTCACCCACACACTTCACCTATTATTCTCCCAATCTATCCTACACCACTCATTTCACCTTTTTAAAAAAATTGTGCCATTTGTAAGAGTGCCAATATATCATGACCAGAGGGAGTATATATTTCTAGAATTTTCACATATTTCCTAGAATGCTGTTGTGAATAAGCTTGCATCGATGGTTTCATGACAAGGTTTGATTACCTTCGGTCTTTTTAATAACTTAAATTCATAAATGGCAGCAGAGGCTTTACTAATAAGTCTTTTTACTGTAACTTTATTTTCCAATAGAATTTGTAGTTTGCAATTAGCAGGACTCTAATTACTTTATGGTTACAATACATCATACATAAAAATTTCAATGCATCCTAGCTGTGGTTGTCAATGTCTGTAGTACTTTTTTTAAGCGCGTCTGTATAATGCGGAATCATTGAATCAAACTTTGGTGATTAAACTATCATACTGCACTGTGTATGTTCAATTAGTATATGATGTGGTTATCCTTCCATCTTAAGTAAACTTTTCTAACCACTATTACAGGAGCCAACCCTAGTTTGTGGACTTCCACAAGAAGCTATAGGAATTTCAGCCGGCTATCACCACTCTTCGGCCATCACAGGTTTTTATTTGAACCTTCTTACTCTTGCTTTCATTTATACTTATGTGTTCTCCATGTTTCGACATGGCCATTTCTGTATGGCATATGCCTTAGCCATTCCTTTGGAGTCTTTGCTGATTCTAGTTGATTAGATGAAAAATAATGTGCCTTTACTGTCTTCCCTAGATAGTTTCTTCTGTAGCTTCTAATATATTGAAAAGGTTCGTTTTTCCCCTGTAATATGGTTCCATGCTCATATTAAATGTTGTCATACTTTCTGTTATTTATTATTAACCTTTTTTCTTGGGTTGCTATCCATCTTTTGTCCTAGTAGGAAGTGAGCTCGTTGGCATCTGAGTGTAAATACTAAAATTTTCTAAAACTCTTTTGCAAAGGGTTATGTGTGGTGGAGGTACAATGACAATCTATCTATTAATGTTTTTGGCCTCCACCAGTCGTTTTTTGTGTCGTGAATGAATTCTCTGACCATATGCAAATGAATGTGAATAGAAAGATGGAACGGGCACTTAATTTCCGTACTCTTTGTATGAGCAAGAACTACATTAGTAGGATATATTCCAAGCAGCATTACTGGCTTACTAATCATTTCAAAATCCCGTATGAATGCTTCCGGAAACTGGTCTTCGCATGAAACGTAATATTTCCAGATGGTAAGTTGAAAATTTATGGAGCCAATAAGTTTGATTTAAGGTAGAAGGAGGTTAAACTGTTCATCTAGGATGCAGGGAATTCATATTAAACGCGCCTTCAAATTTGACTAAGCTAAGGGAAATGGATGTGTCATTTTGAAAAGAAAGTTTGCAGCAAAATCCTTTTTATTAGCAAACAACGATTCTCTTACATCTTGGTACCCTGCATATTCAGGAAAATGGAGAGAAAACGAGGAAGGCTTTGTTGGTTGGATGATAGGACCCTGTGGGATTCTACCACAAATATTGCATGCAGTGATTTTTGGCAAAGCTTTTGTACTCTAGTTATTTAAATATGAGGTCTCCACCCCCCCTCCTAATGAGCTTTACTTAAGAGCTATGCAAATCAATGTGACTGTCTCTTTAGGTTTATGCATGTTCCTTTTTAATCACGATCTTATAATCTCTTTCATTCTTCTGTAGTGGATGGTGCACTCTATATGTGGGGGAAGAATTCAAATGGACAGCTTGGGCTTGGAAAAAGTAATGCTCTGCGTACTCCTGCATTTATTTTTTCTTCACTGATGAATTAATTGTAACTGCAAATCTAAGTTGAGGGGATATAGCATACTTGTTTGTTTAAAAAACAAGATCTTTCTTTTATCTATTGAAGCACATTTTAAGCCATCTGATTTAGGGTGTGTTTGGAGGAACTGTGCTTATAAGCAAAGCTGACTTATTTTAAAAGCAGGTCCAGCCTTCTGCTTTTCCCCCAAAAATAGTTTCTGCTTTTAAAAATAAGCAGTTGTTTAGGAGTTTACCAAGCACTAAAAATATGCTTTAACTTATGAGCAAAGCACTTATAAGCCCTACCAAACACACTCTTTATCTTTATTTCTCCTTATTGCTGTATATGTTGTGTTATCAGTTTTTTTTTTCTTTTTTGAAAGAACCCTAAGAACTATTGGAGTTACGTATTGATAATTGTAATGTGCTATCTGTATTTATTTTTGAGATCTATCCGCAAGTAAGTATACTTATGTTCCACTCAACTGGACACATCTTTTCTTTGCAGCCAACATATAATTGTTATAAAGAGATATATGCATTTTATTTCATGTAATCCAATACTCCTTGCTGTGAACCAAGAAGGATCCTGTTTCTGACACTAATGTATCTAACTTCGATATCTTTACTGTCACTGTTGTATCTTCTCTGTTACTCTTAATCATTGTTGATTGGTTGATTAAACCTCTGAAAAGTTATTAATAACCTCATAAAATCTACTTTCTCCAATTTGCAGAGGCAGCAAAAGTAGTTCCTCTTCCAAGTAAAGTTGAATGCTTAGATGAAGTCACCATTAAACTTACTTCGTTGGGTTGTGAACATTCAATTGCTGTCTCAGGTTCTACATGCACATACAAGCTTTATCTTTTTAGGGAAATTGTTTTTTTTGTATTCCCAATGTCCCACTATTTATGTCGCACTTGCCTTTTGCACTAGGATTTAGGTACAAGTAAATGTGTGGAAGATAGATAGTAGAGAGAGTGAAGATAAATGAATAAAATAGAGGAACAGAAATGAGTGAATGAGAATGAATGGAATTTTGTCTAAAGTTGAGATAAGCAAAGTATGAAAATACGTCGAAAAGAGGTAAGTGTGACAATCATAGTGGGACGGAGGGAGTAAAACTCATCAATATTGTGTTTAAATGGGCAACATTGCTGTTATCGTGCAGATAAAGGTGAGGCCTTGAGTTGGGGTGGAGGAGCATCTGGAGGACTCGGTCATGGACATAAATCTAGCATCTTTGGATTTGTAAAAAGTGACAGGTGTTTGTTCTGTTTTGTTTTCTGTGGTTAAGGATTATGATATGACCACAGAATGAATGTGTTATGTTCTTCGGAGTTGAATTCTGTATCCCTTTCCCGGTTACCCTCTGTCCTTGTTTTTTAATATCAAGCAAAAAATAAGTTACAGATAATTTCTACCCACGTATAACTTTTTTTTCTTTTTCAGATGGTCAGTTTGAATATTTGGAATGGAAGATATCTCTTAATGGTCTTACTATGTGTGTTAGTGCCAAATGGTGTATTCCCCTGGCAGTTTCATGATGTTAAATTTAGTTGACCTTTTCCAATGTCTCATCTCATAGTTTTCCTGCAATGTGCTAAATCTACCCAAGTTTTAATATTGTTGAGTAAGTTGAAACTGAGGAAGCTTACCATTCTAGCTTCTCCATTTTGTTGTGGGCAGTGAATTTACTCCACGGATGATTAAGGATCTTGATGGAATAAAGGTAGAAGTATTTCTTTAGAGTTACGTACTTTTGAGAAATTGCTTTTGAAAATAACTAAACCATAACTGTGTCTTCCTTGTAATATTTTTTACCAAAATAGGTGAAAAATGTTGCTGCTGGGATGCTACATTCTGCCTGTATTGATGGTATGTTCATTACCTTTGGACATCAACAGCTAAAACTTCATGTTTCTATGTAGGGCGACGGTGTGTATCGAACTTCACAATTATGTTATGTTCAAAACACATTTTAAGAATACTTTTCACTTTAGGGACATGTTTATTTTAAGTACTTTTTAAGTGTTCCATATCAACTTCTGTGGTACAGCTTTTTCATTGCAAGTATGTTGCAGAAAATGGCTTTCTATATATCTTTGGTGACAGAGCAAAAAAGGAACTGGTAAGTTTCAGAATTTTCATTTTTCTAAATTGGTTACTTTATTGAAAAATGATCTTGATGGTAATTGTATACTGACATGCTTCATCCTTGTTCTATAGGGCGGAGGACAAAAAATTTCAACAGTACCATCCCTTGTGAGCGAATTGCCATTCTCTGAAGAGGTTGCTTGTGGTGGCCATCACACTTGTGTTATTACAAGTACTAATTGATTTCTTAGTTCTTGAATTTCATAGATTTTATCTTCAGAGAATCTGATTAGTCCAGCTGTACCATGTGAAAATGGGCTTAGGTCCACTTTTGTGAAATCACCTAGAATTATGAAGAATAAAGAGCCACTGATTAAGTAATGTGAGTCCTGAGGTCTAATTGATAATATGCAAGTTTGTGTAGGTTAATGTAGATGATAGCATAGACGAAGAACTTCCTTCTTGTTAAGTTCAGAATAATGTTTGTTGAAGCAAGCACTGTTTGTTACACATGCCATCTTATCCAGATACTGTTTGTTGATTTGGTATATCCAGGGTCCAAGCTTGGATGAGTAGAAAACTCAGTGATGTTTTGGAAAGTAACATTTGAGAAAGTAACATTACTTGAATGATCTATTGAAATTTGAAAACAATAATGTTTAAGTTGAAGCACTGTTACTTCATGTTACATTTTGAATTTTCTGTAATCTATGTGTGTAATTCTGTTGCTGTTACTGGCGTATGGACCCCTGAATACATCTTTGAGTTTTTGAAGGAAGCTAGTCTTAAAGTATATCTTGTGGCAACACAGCATTTTTGACACTTGGGATCAACTTGACTATTTGAGTTTATACATATTTTACAGGTGGTGGAGAGCTGTACTCTTGGGGCTCAAATGACAATGGCTGCCTTGGTATAGGGTATCTTCCTTGTTAAAATACTCAAATTCCGACATCCTAGTTGATGATGACAATTTCATTTCATTTGGCTTCTTAGTGTTCTGATTTCAGGACTTCTATAGATTTAACTTTCACCCCCTATTTCCAGGTCAGCTGACGTTACTTGTTCACCTGAAAAAGTTGAAGGTCCTTTCTTGAGGAATCCTGTTTGCAAGGTTTGTTTGGAAATTATTGGTTAGAATTTTATGACTTTTGTTGCTGTCTGGAGTTAGGCTACAAATTCTTCCTGCTAATTATTAGGTTTCCCCTCTTTGCACTTATTTTCCGATAGAGGAAATTCTGAATACTAATTTAGAATTCGACTATATTTGGAAAATAGGACACAGGAAGCATAAATATTTTTATTTTGTGATTGCTTAAAGTTTTTCTGAAATTTTATTGCTATTTTTTTTAGCAGTGTCTGAAATTTTGATTTTTATACTTCTATCTTCTTTTAGGTGTCCTGTGGTTGGAAGCACACAGCAGCTATATGTGGTAAGTGTCTTATCTGTGAAAGCATAATTAGACATTCATAGTGGCCTGGCCCTCTGTGTTCAAGGTTGTTCTGGTGTTTATCATTGATAATTACATGTACTCTCATTATTACTGAAAAAAGAGTTTTCCTGCCTCACAGCCTCATCACTGATGAAGTTCAAATAAGATCTTACTTTCATATTATTCTGCATCATTTATTGTGATGTTATCAGTTTGGAGGGTTATAATTCAGTTGTGATCATTTTGTGTTTTACGTTACATGGTTTTCTTCATAAATGAGTCGAATTAATTAAAATTTCGTGTTTTCAGTAGCTGCCAGGATTATAAAACTGAAAAGCCCTATTGAAATGATTAGCGAATGTTAATTACTGTACTTAAAATATTGTGCATTCTTGAGAATCCAATATTTGGGTACCTATCTCAAATATCGAATGCACATTTTGGCTATCTTTACCTGCAAAGTCCAATGGGATGATTTTTGGGCTTCAAACCTTTCCCATTAGGGTGTGTTAAAGAAGGAAGTCCTCGTGGGGTACAAATATGTGAGACAGTCTCTTTGGCCACAGTAATTAGGTACCTGAACTGGCATGCATGACCACAGTAGTCAGTAAATAATATGTATGTGGTTCTCTCATTATTGGAGATAAAAGAGATCTAACCTAAGAAAGGGTTGATGCTATTTATGGCGTGGGTTGAATAATTGAGCCTTTAAATGGTTGGGGTGATAACTTTTCTGTTCTCAAAGTGCTACTATAAGCAGCATGTTGAACCACTGCAGTCAGATTCATAGCATGATCATGACCTTGTACCTCTCCTTTTGGTATGAATTCAAACAAGCTTAGGCCTCTTACAGTTGTGTAAAAGCTTTCCTGGAAAAAATGTGAAGTGCCTTTTAGCTAAGTCATTCTGTTAATGTTTCTTTTATGTGTTTCAACTGACTATGTGTTGATATAAAGCCTGTCTGAGCAACCGCTTAGAGAGAGATAAATTCCACGTCCAAGTTCTTTCTAGGTGTATCTGTTTATGTATATGTATGGAGACTTATTGATTACACTTGTACTAGATGGTAAAGAAAGTTGATAAATTAATCCTAGTTGCAAGCCAGATTTTTACTGATAAAGCAAGTCTGAAATCGTATATTTATAAGTTATAACTATACGAGTCCCATTTACTAAATAAATCTATGATTTTTTCCCATTTAATGTACCATGTGGATTCTACCTAACTTGATTAGCTTACAGACGGCAGTGTTTACACCTGGGGCTGGGGTGGCTCACATGGAACCTTCTCTGATGACGGCCATTCTTCTGGTGGACAATTGGTTTGTTCCTCTTTGCCAGCCTATCTGTTTCTTGGTCTTCACATATTTGTCGTGGTTATATCTCCAAAAAGTCAGCTAGATTTAGGGCTTGTTCCTCTTTGTCAGCTAGCTTTAGGTTTCAAAAAGAAGAAGCTAGATTTACATTTTGACTAATTTCTATCGTCCCAAAATAAGTTTTTTTTTTTTTTAAGTTTTTACGTTTTCTGTAGTCCAAATAAAGAATAAGTTTCTCTGTTGAGGATTAGAAACTTGTTTTTGAACTATGTTGTGCCTGAAAAAAGAACTTGATCCTTACATTTCATAAAAAATGGTTACTCATATAAGATCCTTTTAGCATCTTTATGGTGCAGTTTTAGAATAATGTTTGATGTTCCCAGTATCAATTACCAGAAAAGATCTTGCCTAAAAATTAGTTTATCTATGGTAGATAGATTTCGTTGGATATAAGTTGGTTGCCACACTTGCAACTGCATTAGGGCCTTCTGTTGTGATGGCCATACACCTCAAGGTAGTCATTTGTGAAATGTATTACAGTCTCCGAAAAATTGAGACCCTATTATCCAGAGGTGAATAATAGTTGCTTTTAGAGGTGTTTTTTGAATTTTGTCTGAGCATTGTAATCAGCAGAGAGGTAAGTCTTTAAACAGAAGGACTAGTGCTGCATGCTTTTTATAGTTTCAAGTCATTTAGGTGTCCTTCCAGGTGCATTTAAAGGCCTTGTAGCCATCAAGACCAGTTGAAGCTTGTTTCTCTCTTTTTCTTCTCTTTACTTCATTGGAGTTACTCCCACTTTTTTATTCAAACCAATGTGTGCAAACAAGTATCTTAATATTTTCATTTCTACTACATTAATAATCTTTTGTTAATGTTCATGAATAAAATAAAGTCTTGCGACCATGATAAAATCATCTTATAAATATTAAACCTGGGGATAATAAATCAAAATTAAGTGATCACTATTGCTTCCAGTTTAGGTTCTAGTTTAGGCTGGACATTCTTATAAAATGTTTATTATTTGATTTCAAACTTTGGACATGCTATATTCAGTCTGACCATTGCTGTTGCTTTATGAACAATGGTAAAAATGAAAAGTCTGACTGGTTTTTCTTTTGTAATATAAATGGATGCATCGGACTAATGAAAATCTTTTGGAAACATTAGGAGGGGAATAAAATATATAAAAAACTGAGTGTAAGATGAGTAAATTTGACATTGAAACCGGACTTCATTGAACATGCTTTGATCTTGTCTCTCCTTACATTTCCTACATGGAACTGATGTGTTAGAACACAGAATTGGTTTTATAGTTTGCTTGGGGGACTAAAGAACTTGTTTAGCCTAGTTACTTGCATTCAAGATTTTTGGGGAACTTGATGGGCAGTATGTCTCAATTGTAGTGTAGAATCTCAAGTCATTTTCTTGACCAGTTTGTTCACTGATTCAACTTCTGACCATCTGTCAAGTTCAGTTAATGATTGTGTTTTTGTGTTGATTTTTAACCATAGGGTCAAGGCAACGACGTAGATTACTTTGAACCATCGCTGGTGGATTTTGGCCGAAAGGTTAATGTATTGCAAGTTTCATGCGGTTTTAATCATACAGGAGCCATTTTTGAATGCATTTCAACAGATTCTTGATCAGCAAATGGCATCTAGTTGCGATTCTCTTGATCTATGCATATATAGATGATGCGGACGCGCCATGCATAC